>CAUYQG010122800.1:0-51141 GCA_963574415.1 Tarsius wallacei | reverse complement strand
ATTTTATTAATGATGGCCATCCTTACTTGGGTTAGGTGGTATCTCAATGTGGTCTTGATTTGCATTTCTCTGATGGTGAGTGGGGCTGAGCACTTTTTCATGTGTCTGTTGGCTGCCCATATATCTTCTTTTGAGAAGTGCCTATGCGTGTCTTTTGCCCACTTTTTTTAGTGGGGCTGTTTGTTTGTTTTTTTTCCTTTTGGCATGTTTGAGTTCCTTGTAGGTCCTGGATGTTAGGCCTTTGTCATATATACAGTTGGCAGATGTTTTTTCCCATTCTGTGGGCTCTCTGCTCTCTTGATGGTTTCTTTTGCTTTGCAGAAGCTCGTTAGTTTGATGAGGTCCCACTTGTCTATCTTATTTCTTAAGGTATTGGCCTTTAGAGTTCTGAATAGGAATTGGTTGCCAGTTTCAATTTCCATAAGGCTGTCTCCTGCGTTTTCTAAGATTCTTATAGCTTGAGGTTTTACGTTTAGGTCTTTGATCCATTTAGAGTTAATTTTTGTGTATGGTGATAGGTAGGGGTCCTGTTTCAATCTTCTGTGTGTGATCAGCCAGTTTTTCCAGCACCATTTACTTAATAAGTTCTCCTCTCCCCAGTGGGAGAAATGCAAATCAAAACCACATTGAGATACTGCCTAACCCCAGTAAGAATGGCCATCATTAATAAAACAAACAACAACAGATGCTGGCGAGGATGTGGAGAAAAAGTAATGCTTCTACACAGCTGGTGGGAATGCAAACTAGTGCAACCTCTTTGGAAGACAGTGTGGCGATTTCTGAAAGAACTAGAAATTGACTTTCCATATGACCCAGCAATTCCCCTATTGGGAATATACCCGGAGGAACTCAAATCATTCTACAAAAAAGATACCTGCACACTTATATTTGTTACAGCTCTATTCACAATAGCGAAAACATGGAACCAACCATGTTGCCCATCGAAGCTGAACTGGATAAAGAAAATGTGGTACATATACACAATGGAATATTATGCAGCCATTAAGAAGGACAAACATATGGACTTCGCAGCAACTTGGATGGATCTGGAGTCGATCATACACAGAAACAAAGAACAGAGTACCATATGTTCTCACTCACAAGTGGACCTTGAACAATTATAATACCATAAGAAAGCATTTGGCAATAATGGGAAATTGTCAGGGGAGGGGTGTTGGGATCGGCAGTTGACGGAAACTGCTGGGGAGGGAGGGGCACACCTCATCAACAAGGGTAACTGCATAATCAACGTTTGTATACCTAACCCTGAATTGTACCCCATATCTTTATAATAAAAAAAAAGAAGTAGCAAGTGCATTGGAGAAAACTTTCTGACCGGGGACTAGGAAAAGTGTTCTTGTTCATGACACCAACCTGAACATCAAAATCAAAACTTTTTCTCTACAAAAGATAGTGCTAAGAGAATAAAAAGATAAACTATATTTGGGAGATAATATTTTCAAATAACATGTATGACAAAGGACTCATGCCCAGAATATATAAAAAACTCTCAAAACTCAACAGTAGACATCTGCTTCCACCCAAGTGAAAATAACAGGGCCTGGATTTACCCTCCTGGCTAAAACTACCAACATAAAGCAGACAAAATATATGAAACCATGGTTTATGAGATACTGGACATCAAATAAATGCAGTGTTCCTTGAGAGAGGGGAAACAAACAAGTGAGCTTTGTGAATACCAGCTTACTGCCTTGAAAGGGTTTAAAGTATGTAATGCAAGGAGGGGGAGTCAGGAAGAAATCAGTGAACTGGAGTCAAGGGAAAGAAGTTGAATATCTGAGGAGGTGAGGGTATCTAAATTTCACAAGACAAAATCAAGAAAAGATTCTCTTATTCTTTATTGGATCTTCAGCCATGCACAGAAGGACCAACAGATATTAATACTAAATACTATAAAGATATTAGATAGATGGATGGATGGATCAATAAATGAGTGCTAGGGAAAACCGTCCTCCAGTGGGAGCAGATTTTGAAGGCAAGATTTATTAATGAGATCAAGGAAGCATTCCTGTATGTTTGGAAAGACCAGTTGATATATACTAACTATACAACTCCTCATCAACTTCTCATTGGCCTGTGACTTGTTTCTTTGTGTATTAAGTGGTTATTCATCATATGCTATGTACCAACTCTGTTGATGTATTTTTTAAAATTCCATGTAAAATAGAACTTAAGTGGGGCATTCTGGAATGGCAACATGCTCTGACTTTGGAATGCTTGTTCCCGAGGTCCAATAAGTGTTGTGGTTCAAAGTTCTGTTTATGTTTCTTACAAGTCCCTGAGGTTGTCTCCTTCACTGATTCAGGGTGGAGTTAGACAGTGATTTTTTTTTTCCCTCAGGAAAGCACATTCTGTTGAAAGCATCCTTGACTCTTATCCTAATACTTCTTCCCTTACACAGTAGCTTTTCTAAAGTTCCCTGACAATGTATGTTTTATTTAATAAATGTTTTATTTAAATGGCCAGTCTTCAAATGGCACCAATGCTACAAATTTAGTACCAAAACTTCCAAGTTATGTCTCAAAAAGATTATTATCTTAAGGCTTAGGAAAGTCCAAAATGATCTAATAATTATTCTGTTTCCTTTTGGGCATGCTTCCATGCCACATAAGCTTGGGCAACTGACACTTCTGTTAGTCATCTTATGCAAACAGTCTAGATCCGTGAATGCTAGATGTCTAAAATTATTCTAGTCTGTTCTGGAAGTGGGTGTAGGGGAAGTATATTTGTAGAATTTTAGCACAGTAATTGGAACTTACGTTTTCTATTCATATTTTTTCTGTGGCTTACAAAGATATATACCTTTGAGTAAAATTTGGGAATTGACAGAAAATGATGGAGTGAATCAAAACTTCTGAGAATTTTTTCCTGTATAATCACCCAAAAGGGAAAAACAACTTCAGCACTTGCCAAAACAAATGGAAGTAAGCACATTCCTATTTATGATCAATGGGATTGAGACAATATTGCCAACCAAACTGAGCTACAAACATTGTTTCAGGAAGGACTTCTGCCAGAAGCCAGGTGACCCCATCCCAGGTGCTCTAGCATAGGCTTCAGTGGTAGAAATGAGACAAGATTTCTTGTTTGACTCAACTTCCCCTTTTGTCTAAATTGCCCAGTTCATTTAGGAGCTTCATAGAGTGTCTAATGGATTCAGAACTCAATCCTCTTTCCTTCATTCCAAAGTCACCTACTCTGTTTTCTGTCTTGGTGCTTTATACCAGGTCTTTGTCCTCCTATCTCCACACTGCTGCTTCCTTTGCATTTTTTCCTTGGATCTTGACTCCGGTTTAATCACTCAGTGCTGTCTTTCAGATCTTTTCCTCCTACTCTGTAACCCACAGGTCAGTCAAGTCAATCTTGACTCAGTTCTATATTGTTCCTGAAACCTCAGCCCAAGTTGAGGTTTCTGGATAAATGAAATTATGATTAATGTAACCACAACTGATAGAATACTCCATAACAAAAAAGAGTACAGAAAATGAACTCTAAAGAAAAATGTTTGAGTCAGAACTATTAATCATCTTCAATAAGATGAAAAGAAGAATGGCAAGTATAGACTAGTTTGAATTCTATAATGATTCAGGCTGATAGCAGTGGCAGTAAAAAGCATAGGAATTTCTGTGAAAAGTCAAATTAGGAAAACCATAGATTCCAGGAATGTAATGTAGGACACATAACAAGAGATGTTCATATAAGAGAAGATAATAGATGTGGAAAGTAGATCGTGAAATCTAACTAAAAATTAATATCCGTTCTAAAGGAGAACATAAAACAAGCATATCTGGACAGATAGCCAAGATGATAATTACAATTTTACAGTATTAAAACAAAACCAAAAACTGAAATTGGATTCTGAAAAGGTTTAACTGTGTCCTAAACAAAATCAGTTATAGCAAAATAACCAAAACCTGGTAAAATTATTTAAATTTTAAGAAAAATGAAATGATTTTCCAAGCTTACAAGGATACAAATAAAATTATATTAAATATTAAAAGAGGCCCAACTCAAGAAATTTTCAAGACATCTCTGCTACAACATCCAGTACAGAAGACAATAGGATGATGACTTTGCAGCATTAACAGGGAACATTTTATCCAAGAATACTTTCTCAGCCGAGCTGAGTCATATGAAGTCATGTGAAGGCACTAAAAAGATGCTATTTGTTCTACACACTTGAGTTCTCTGCCTTCAGAGACGACTCATGAATATTGTCCAAAATTCTGATGCCCTGAAAAAAAAATCTTGAATGAGAATAAAAATTGATCATCAGTAAAATTAACTTTAGGGATAAACATATGAGAAAAATGAGGCATGACTTTACTGAATGGAAATGGATAATGTCAATAAGTCAAAGATATTAAATATAAGTACCAAATCAGAACACACATGCACACCCAAAAGTCAAACCTTCATACAAAACTACTGAAGAGTGTTGAAAAGGGAAAGAGGAAAAGCACAAATGATTAAAATTCCTCTATACGCTAAAGTAAAAAAATTATTGTGAGAGCAAACTCTGGCATGGGAAGAACAAGCAAGACCAGAGTAAATTCAGGAGGCATGAAATAGAAGGCTTTGGTAAGCCACTCTAAGCTTTAGATTTTTAAACTGGGATTGTTTTTTCCTTGTCTCTTCTCACCACCCTAGTGGTGAGTCTAGGGGAAAAAGGTCAAGAAAGTTACTTGCCTGTTATACATTTAGGCCACTTAGGACTGAGTAATTACATATATATACTGTAGTTACTCATGATCCAGCTCAGTTAAGAGGACCAGGGATTTTTACATAAAGATCGAGGTCAAAATCTCAGTATGGCAATTTTATAAAGGTATTATTTTTAAAAATTTGATAGTAAAATCAGATTTTTAAAACCCTATTGGAGTTTTATAGAATGTATTAGTATATTAATGTATCCAGGAGCAAACTTTATTTAATCCTGGTTAACTCAGTATTTCCAAATCAAAACTGGCCACAGAACCTCTTTATGTGAAATGCCAATTAACAAAGTTACAGTATTTTTAATATAGCACTGCCTTATAGTAATACGTATTGATTATAAATGCTAGGCATTTATAAATGCTAGGCATACACTTTTTAATGCTTTATAAATATTAAGTCATTTAATCCTCATATCATCACTAGGTGTAGGCCCCGTTATTTAGCAGATGAGGAAACTAATGCACAGGGAGACTAAATAATTTACTCAAGATCACCCAGTTTGTAAGGAATGTAACAAGAATTTAACTCAAGCAGGCTAACTCCAGAACCCAGGCTCTAAGTACAGCATCCTATTATTCCTGCCTAGTTACGAATGTCTTCCTACTGCATAGTTAACAGCTGGTCAAACAACTAGAAATGCAGGTCTTGGGTCCTGGCCATTGCCTAACCTTTTTTCCAACTCGAAGACTCCACTTACATTAGATACTGGAGAAAATGACAAATATAATATAGTTCTTATCCTTAGACTGGTGACAATTAGGAAGGGTAAATAGACAAACAAATAATTGTGAGCCATACAGTAATAGAATCATGATTCTTGGAGTTTTAAATTATTTCACAGCCAGTTGACAAAGGCACCAACTAATCAGGATACAAGCTGGCCATAGCGCTAGTGCAGGGCCTGGGGGCTTCCTTCTGCACCAGCGCTGCCTCTTTTATTGCCAGATCATGGGGCAGTCCAGAGAGTCATGAAGTGGAGTTAAGGTAACCAGGGTGTTGAGACAATTTGAAGGCTCAGAGCAGCAGCTGCTTTCCAGCTTGCACAAAAAAGTATTTAACGGTTTTACCAACTGAAATGACTCTTCAGCAGCCACAGGAAATCTGCATATACCATGTGGATTCCTGTCTATCTCATTCATCACAATCCCTATTTCCCTTGAAGGCAACAAAACTGCTTGCAAGGTGGTTGAATTCAAAATATGGAACTACAAAATTGATTTTCCCCTCTGCCACTCATTCTGCCCTTCCCCTCCAACCAGCAGCAGACTTGATTCTCTATCTCCGTATTTCTCCAAATCTGATATTCATACTATTTTAACACACATGATGATGTTAGGAGACCTACAAATAATTTTTTAAAAATTTTAATAGACATGTATATGAAACTAGCAAATTAATCCATGATTTTGTAGATGTTATTGCTTATAACAAAGTTAATTATTTAATATATTAAAAAATTCAGTATCATAAATATGATACTGAAAAAAAGCAAGAAAAAAGCAAAAACCATGAAACTGTTAAATGAGGGACTAGATCTGGGGAATGTTGTCCTATCTTAACTGAGCTGACTTTCTTCATTCATCTTACATTTTTCTATACTCTCTCTTGTCATACTGAAAGGATCTAGTTTTTCCCTTCATCCTATTCTTCTAAATCTCTCTTCCCCCTTCTTTAGCTCAAGACCTATTATAAAAAATCTTTTTAGGAATAAATTTTTTTATTTCCATATTTATAGCAGCTGGCAGCTTTTGAAAGCAGTGATAGAAGCTCAACTCAAACTAACTAAAGAAAAAATAAGATAATTTATTGACTTAAATATCTAAACCACAGAAAAATGAACTCAACTTCAGGAATGATTGAATTCGGGGGCTAGGATATTGTCAGAACTGACCCTCTTGACAAATTTGTTTCATATCACAGTCCTAGGTCACAACTTGATATATTGATACCAATTATCAACAATACTGATACCAATTAAAAAATTCCTGATAAACCCACTTAGAGAAATTTTAGGGAAGAACTCTGATTACACAGAAGTCAAGTCACATATTCTGTAAAAAATACATATTTGGAGTAGGAAGAAAGCATTTCTCCAAAAGAAAGAAAACTTACATGAATGTAGAGTAAAATTTAAAAATATCACACTATATAGAATAAAGAGGGTCATGTAATTTTATGTTAGATTTGGGGTGTTTGAGATGCTTGTTTCATATTAGGGAACCTCAGGTTTCTGAAGAAATCCTGTAAGAGTATGTGGAAAGGTAGTTCTCTTATCATATAATATCATCTTAAGACTTCATTGATGTGGAGATGCTTGATAGACATGTAATATTTTGCTAGATGAGCAGTAGGCAATGATCTAGACAATGGATACAAAATATGAAAATTCAAGGAGGGATAAATAGCAAAGCCAGAGAGAAAGCAATACTTATCAGTCTGTTAGCTTATTTTCTCTCCATCATTCTCAACAGTCTTGTGGTGGCTAGGACAAAATCAGAATATTGTTACATTTATCAAGGGAAAAACCAGAAAAGGACCAGGGAACAGTATTAATTAGCATAGACTAACTGCTATAGGAAGAAACTTGAAGATCTCAGGAGCTTAAAGCAATACAAAGGTTGTCTTATGTCATAGTCCAATGAAGTAGGAAGGCAAAGTCTCTGCTCCATGCAGTAATACAGGGACCCAGGATCTTTCTCACCTATGACCTTGCCATTGTCTAGAAAAGTGGTTTTCACATTCTAAGGTACATCAGAATCACCTGGAGGGCTTGTTAATACATTTATTGCTGGGCCCCATATGCAGAGTTTCTGATTTAGTATTCTGGGTTGGGTGCCAAGAATCTGCATTTTGAACAAGTTCCCAGGTAATATTGATGCTATGGGTCTAGGGACTCCATTTGGGGAACTACTGCTCTAAAACCTCTAGGGATTGCCTTTCAGTATTCACCTGGTAGATGGGGAAGAGGACAATGTTTAATTAAGTCACTTGCTCTTGTCTGTTAGCTCAGAGATGACAAACATCGCTTCTCTTCATCACATTCACAATAAAATAGAACTTGTCAGTCAGCCCTACCTAGACATAGGAGCTCTGGAAAATGTGATCTAGCAGTGTGTCAGGGAAAGAAAGAAAACACAATTTTTTTTGTGAACATTGACAGCTAATGTTACAGAGTATAATGAAACGAAAAACTTAAAGCAAAATATGAAAGTCCTTCCTATTAGCAAAGGTGATTATTTGATCATTGAACTATGAACAGATTGAAAAATAATAATTTTATAGAGTTATATTTGGAGAATATTTTAGTATTGTTATTTGGATATCTTGTTCTTTCATTTAAAAACATATAAAAATTTTAAATTCTTCTGGATGGGTGTATTAGGTAGTTTGTTCACACAGAGACACCAAAACTTTAGTTTTCTCTTTGGAGTGGAGTGGAGTTGTGTCACATCCTTTTGGGAAGTAGGCAGACTATAATTTATAATTAAAAATTACTCATATACTTAAAACTAGTTTTCCATTGAGAGGGTCAGTAAATTAGTAAGCTTCCTTTCAGTTTCGGACTTACAATTCAGTTAATGTTTTTGCTGAAGTCATCCTTGCCTTTCACTAACTTAATGATAATTTGAGAGATTACAATATCCTCCTGCTGCTTATTATACAATTGAGCTGCTGCATATTATGCGTATAAATATGGTACGCATCTGGTGCCTAATTCATAAGGCGGTATAAATCACTTGGCAGTTACCTCCCAAGTTGCAAGTTGCCTTCACCTGCAGTTCAATTCCTCCAGCTGCCATTTGCTTGCTGAATTTTCTTTCAAATACAAAAGAACAATAATTATGTCCTATTTTTAATTATGCATCCAGTCTCAAGAGAAGAAAGGAATCTGCTTGTTTCCATACAGACTGAAATACTTCATCCTCACTCTGGACTTGCCATTGCTTTGTCGAGTGCTACAGTTGAATATATGGCTTGCACTCCCCTCATTTGAATTTTGGACTTTTCTGGGATTACAATTCCTTTGAATGACCACACAGAATTAGAAAGATTTGTGAGCAATTGACTTTTTGCTGTCTCTAATTAATTCTTTATCCTTTGCAGAAAGACTTTGTCAGAAATCACAAATTGCAGAGCTTATAAAATGTTATGAACACACAATAAAAAAAAAAAAACCTTTGGGATACTTTAGCCAAATTTTAAGCTCTCAAGACAAATTTAACTTCTAGGAGCAATTTAACGTTATATTAAATTAGTATGAATGAATTATTAAGAGCATGTTTTTGAGGTTTACTATTTACTCACAAACCAAACTAATACTCGGGTATAACAGAGGCCACTTCCATAATGAGTTTATAAAAAAGCAAAATCCAACATAATGGGGATTCCACTACTCATGTAAATATTCAGCCCTACATTTTCATTTTCCAGCATAAAATACTTGGCAATCAGCCTTTGAGAGTCACCCTGGTGTAATGAAAAAAGGCAAGAGCTTTGCTATCAAAAGACTTCAAGTTCAAGCACCGTCTCAGCAACTTTCTAGTTGTAGCTTTGGGGTGTTGATTTAATCTTTCTAAATTTCAATTTCATCATCTGGAAAATGGGAATAAATAAGGCTGTGAAAAAGGCAACAATCTTCACTGCACTAGGCTGTGATGATTACTTGTAAAAACTTGTGTGGAAGCACATTGTAAAAGTATATTTCACAACTGTCAATCTGGGTTGTTGTTTCCACTGACTCAGAGTTAAGCCTAAGACAAACATTACAAAGTAGGTGGAGTATGATCCCCTTGTCTGAGTCCTGCTTCCTTGGCCAACCATCTCCTAATGCCAGTTCTTACCCAGCCTCACCCATCTGTGCCCCTTCCATATTTCACTTAATCAGTGCTCTAATTTGGAGGCTATATCCCAAACTGTGCTATTTTTTGGAGACAGACTTACAAGGAGGATGCTTACAGCCACAGCCATTGTCCACAGAATTTCTTTTGAATGGGCAGTGGTTTTCCAAGCCTTGAGATCATTTTGCATACATGGAGACCTATTCTAGCTCTCTGACCACATGCAGGCCAGTCCTGGATATTACACATCTGATCTATCAGGTTTGCAGGTGCTATCCCAACCTTGCAGCAGAGTGTACCACAAACCTTAATATAAAATAAAAGAGCTTTCTTGCTTTGAATTTACTGTCTAAGTGATCATAAGCAAATCACATACTTTTCCTGAATCCAGGTTACTTATTTATAAATAAGGACAATATCTCTTTGAGTGTTTAATAGCTAAGAATTATTGAGCAGTTGTTGTATGCTAGGAATTGTTCTAAGCTTTGGGGTGTTGATTTAATCTTTCTAAATTTATATAAAGTCACTCAATTCATCCTCACAATAACCCTATGAGGCAAATGGGATTATCATTCCTGCTTATAGATAAAATCCAAGGGGAATAAGTAATTTGTCCAAAATTATATAACCAGCAATTGCTGGAACTGAGACTTATAACCAGACCACCTGGTTCCAGAGCCCATGTTTTTATCATACATACAGAGTTCTCAGTTAATTAAAGCTATAGTTATCCACAGCAGAGAAATAAAAAAAATTTGCCAACTCACAGCATCATTTGAATAAGGGGTGGAGGGGTAAAAAACCCCAGAATTTATTTATAAAAATGTGTGTATTTATTCTTACATGTTTAACCTTCAGTCACTTTCAAAGTAGTCTCCACTTGATGCAATACGCTTATCAAGATGCTTTTTCCACTGCTCAAAACTGTTTTTGAACTTGTCAATTTTGAAACCTTTTAGTTCTTCTGCAGTTTTTTGTTTCACCTCCTCCACATTGGCAAAACATTTCCTTTTGAGGACTTTTTTCATCTGGGGAAACAAACAAAGTCACTCAAGGCAAGATAAGGTGAATAGGGAGGATAGGGCATGGGGGTCACACCGTTTTTGTCAAAAACTGTAGAACACTCAGTGTGGTGTGGGCAGGAGCACTCGTAAATCACCCATCATGAAATGGGCAACCACACTAAAAGAATCTCAAAAAAAAAATTCACTGAAGCCGAACACAGCCTCTCACAATAATGCTAGCTGGTACACAGATGCTGACGGGTTCCTAAAACACTAAGCAAGGGAATCCTATACTAAAAGGACCTGCCCTCCAAAAAAAGATTCTGGCTTTTTTTTTTTCAGGTCGCCCTTTGTATAGTAGAAGGAACATAAAACTCTGAACAAAAATTTAGATTTGAATCCTAGTTTGTGTATTACTAACTATGTGATCATTGACAAGCCTTTTAATAGCTCCTAAGTTGTTTCCTCCTATGGACAAGAATATTTATGACTAAATCATAATGTTTTCTGATAAACAAATGAGATACTCTCTTAAAGAATGCCTGACTCATCATAGCTGAATAAATATAGATGATTTTGTTAGGAAAACATTATTTCTGTTTCCCAATCTCCTTTTGTTCTTTTAAAAAAAATAATAGCTGTGTTCTTCCACGCCAGGACCTCAAAAACATTCATGGAGAAAGAAATTCTTGATAAAGATATAACATACTGGTACTGACATATTCTTTTATTCCTGTCTGAAGTGAATGGAAAGAGGTTAGTTAAATCTAAAAGAATGCCCCTGTAACAATGGAATTTCAAGTACTGTTTCAGTCACACAAGTGAGCGATTCAAGGTCAAAGGAACTTTTTTGGTGAGCTTAAAATCACAAATCACGGCCCAGCTCGGTGGCTCAGCCTGTAATCCCAGCACGGAGGCCGAGGTGAGTGGATTGCCTGAGCCCGCGGGTTCGAGACCTGCCAGGGCAACTTGGCGAGACCTCATCTCTACAATAAATCAAAAACTAGCCAGGCATGGTAGCGCGCACCTGTAGTTCCAGCTACTTGGAAGGCTGAGGCGGAAGGATAGCCGGAGCCCAGCAGGTCGAGGCTGCGGTGGCCGGGAGCAGCCACTGCACTCCAGTCTAGGTGACAGAGTGAGACTCCAACTCAAAAAAAAAAAAAAATTACAAATCACATCAAGGAAGTCTCCCTTGAGGCACCCATGAGGCAAAGGTAACAAACTGGCCCAAGCTGTATTACTTACCACACAGTGCTTTAAAAAAAGGAATATAAATGACTAGAGTAGATATACAGTTTCAGATGTTCTCTCAATAACTTAAATCCTTTCAGTCTGGCCCCATCAAAGGTAGGTGAGTTTGCCACTCTTATAAATTAGCACCTTTCTAGAATTTTGGGGAAAGATTCAGTTGCTTAGATGAGTCACAGAGGATTGAACACCATCTGCTGTTTTCATTCATTCAGTTCTGTACTTAAAAAGCAAAGACCTTAGAATTTACTGTCAAAGGGAAAGATAACAAACCCTCTGAATCTTGACCTCCAGTTAGCCCACCCAAAAACTCCCTAAAGTACTTAGACATATTGTACAGCACTGATTTATAGGGTAACAATATTTAACTAGGTAGCAAAAGAACCTACACCAGAGACCCACTGTCAGTGAAAACAATGGTAACAGGTTTATACTTGTGAGATAATCCAGAAGACTTTCACCTCCATTAAAACCTACCTTGGCAGGCAAACAGCTGTGTAAAATAATCCCTTGAATGGATCTCCACAGTAGTATTTGCTTAAACAGCTGCCACAGAATTAATGAGCGTTAGACTGAATTAATAGGCATGCATCTGAGGATTAAGACTAAGATGTGAACATTTCTCAAGCCAAGTAAATCTCTGGAATGCTAGATAGAATTACAATTTTGAGAGACAATGTGTATAGTCACAGGGAAATTGACCTTGCTGGCATCAACTGTCATACATGTGATCACTGTTATTCATTTAACACCATTAGCTAAGCATTCAACTCTACAAATCACAAAACACCAATAAGGTCTGTACTTCAGTGTGCAACATACTTACATATTTTGTGTTGATCTAGGTTTGTCCAAGGGAAATTAAGACACCTTAATTTAGGTGAAGAGATCAAGGTAAAGGCTTTGGGGCAAATGTACCGTTCAACTTTCTCTGGTGCTATCATAGAAAGTTGGCCACTCAGGCCCACTCACAACATGTGTGGAGTCTGAAGCAAGAATATAAATCTGGACATCATGTACCAAACATTTGATAGAAACTAAGCTAACAATCTCTTAGATAAAATATGTTCTTTTTTGCTACCTTGACAAAATTTCAAAATTTTCTGGAAGGTTGGGTTCAAATTTAGAATTCTCAGATCTCTTAAAGTTCAGAGCTAGAAACTGGCCTCCAACCTGGAGTGCATTATCTTGCCTTACCTTTGACATCATGAAGAATCATACCTACATGCATGTGGACACCCCAGGAGGTACATGCAAGCTCTATCCACAGCCTTGAAAACAGCCACCTGGTCAAATCTCAGTCAGAGGAGCATACACTGGTAGCACAGACCATTCTTAGAAGGACAGACTGGGCAAGAGGTCCACATGGGCCTGAACGCTGACTCAGGACCATTTAGACAAGGAATTCTGGGGTCTTCCTTATCTGGAGCACAGTCTAGAAAGGCCAGGCGGCAATAATTCTGAGTGGCATACTTCCTTGACTGCTTTGAAGAGAAACAGCCGGAGGAATGCCAGAGCTGGACACTCTAATGCAGTAGATCCTCTAACTTGGGGCACTCAAGGTAGGATCCCCTTTTCCTTCTTCTGCCTAGGTCTAAGGGCAAACACTGTGTCTACTTAGAACCAAATAACAGTACTTTATTCATCCTTTCATCCTCAGCACCCAGTGCTGACACTGGATAGTGTCATAATTCCAGACGGTTGAGAGAATTCACAGAACCATGTGTGGTTTTCAGCCACTCTAAGAATTTGATTTGGGCTGCACCTGAACTACTTTTCAAGACATCTAACTTCCACGGATTATTCTGAGCTAAGTGACACCTCAAGGAATATTCCAGGCAAGTATTTTCCCAACAGTTGACTGTGTTAGTCCAGCTCTTCAACCCTTATTTCATCTGGAGTAAATACTTGACTCAGATGTTTCAAGTCCTGGGTCAGAACCGACCTGACTTCTCAGGGTGTGAGCAACACTTATTTTCAGGGTATCTTTCCTCTTTTAACCAATTGAAAGGCTAAATAGTTATCTACTTTTTATACATTTTTCAACTTTCTGTTTTTTACATTCACTTTTCCAGAACCAAGTAATATTTACTAATTTCTTCCTCACAGTCTCAAATGCAGTGAGACTCCCTTTCATAAAATATGGATTAGCTGAGTTTCTCTTAAAGGATGGAATATGTTACATTTGTCTCGTCTTCTTTTGAAAGCACTGCAAGTGTCTTCATTTTAATTTCTACTTGTGAGGGAAGTTGGAAGTTTTCAATCTAAATTTCTCATCTGACATGGTGGAAACTGAGGCCCAGAGAGGAAGGAAACTTATAAAAGATAACACAGCACAATTCAAGATGGAACTGATTCAATTCCAGAGTCCTGTTCAATTCCTAGCCCCAGTTAATTACAGTTTTCTTTCATTAACTAACATGACTTTCCTTTAGAGGGAAGAAAAGAGGAATTGAGGAAATTAGGGAATCCCTGGATAGCCTGGGTTAGCAGATCATGGACGTTGGGTTTTTCCCATCTTATTATTTTTCTTTTTTTGCCTATGTCTCCTACGGTGGAGCTAGACGAGAAAAGAAATATCACTGGTTTTGTCCAGACATTTGAAAGCTTGAAAAAAAAATCACCAGCAAATGATTGAGGAACTAGTACACCAATAACTCATGACTGAATGAGGTTGCTTGTTGCTGAAATAAACACTCCTATTTAAACGGCTTAATCCAATAAAAGTTTATTTTTTACTCTTATAACAATCCCGAGAGAGCATTGCTGGTTGTGTATGATGTTTAGGAACTTAGATTTCTTTTATCTTGGGACTTAGTCACCCCCCAGGGTCCTAAAGTCCTCTGCAAGACTCAAACCTGTCTGCTTTTTAAAATCTCCATTGCACATGTGCCCTCACTTCTGTTCACACCCTATTGGTGAGAACCAGTCATAAGTGTACACCTAGAAGCAAAGGAGGTTGGGAGATGTAAATGACAGGGCGGCCCCTACCAATAACAACTCCCCACTATGGAAAAAGGAACATGTATTTTTGGTAGACAACTAGCTATCTCTGCCACAATGAATAAAACATCATCTTGAATGGAAAATAGAAGTGGGAGATTTTTAAAAAGAAAACCTTCTAATGAATGACTATTCCTTAGAGTTCTAACCCTTTCACTTATGAACTCATACAAAAAATCAATTAATTATTTTCAAAAGGATTACTGATCTTCAGCCAAGTATTTGCCTAATGTAGAAGTAAAGGGTATGCCACCCCTATTAAGGTAAGAGTTGTACATGTAAAGTTTTTAGAGAGATTCTAGAATGCAACAGGATCTAAGAATATGAAATACACATGAAGATAATTGTAAGGTACTAACATCTTTGAGGAGCTTCAGAACAATAAGACTTAAAAATATTTACTTTTGGTTCTGGCAATAAATATTTTTAATTTTTAATCCCTGCGTTTTATAGATGTAAAGTGGTAGTATAATGGTAATAGCTACATACAGCAAATATTTCTAATGTTTTGACTTTGTGATTTAATTGTTATAGAAACCGAGAGAGAAGAGTAAGTTTCAAAATGTTGATAGCAGTCAGTAAGATCAAACGATGAAGTAAATTTGAACATGATACAGATTGAGAAAAGACCACTGGCTTTGAATATTGAGATATGACAGGAATGTTTTGAGAAATTAGGTTTAATAGAAAAAGGAGATTAATAATTAGGATACAGTAGGAAAACAAATATATATCTGATAAGAAAACAAAGAGTTATCTAACACAGAAGTTTATCAGAATGACATGGGGTTTTTTTTTCAAATATAGACTCCTGGATTCACCTCTTGGAAAATCTACTTCAGCACATCTGGGAAAGAAACTAGAAATTTGCATTTTTACTCAATATTTTAGGTGATTTTGTTGGCCTCTTTAAAAACGATGGCCTAAGGGTAACAAAATGAAGAAAGAATTATTTGCTAAGAATAGTACAGGAAAGTAGAATGTTTCTAACAGAGGGAAAGAGGCAGTGAGTAATGAGAGAAATAATAATAAATGGAAAGAAATCGTGAAAGATGGTGGCCAAAAGCCAAAATCCTAAAAGACATGTGAAAGGGTGCTTTCTAAAGTATGGTAGAAGAATGAACATTTGGAAAGGATGATGGATTTTTATTCCATTGAAGACATAAAATAGAATTGTGAATGAGTTTTCATCCAATTTTAAGGCAAAGAAAAAATGTCTAGTAGGTGGCTTTTGATCTTATAAGGAGAGTAAGTGATAACCTAACAAGGAAAATAGTGGTTCAGTTGGAGTCTGGTGCCTGTGGACTGGAGAGCGATTTGAAACTGTCACTGGGCAGAATACCCTAAGGAGCCACTTCAGCCAATATGAGACAAATGAAAAATAATATTTATAAACTTAAGTTTTATGGTGAGAAAATTCTTGTGTATTAAATAAGCTTTAAATGTTGAGCCCAGATTTTAAAAGAATAAAACAGAAAAGAATCAAAGGTGACTTAAAGTCTAATAACAGCCTTAACTTATGGTTAAGGAAGTCTTCTACACACTTCTTTTGGGTTGTTTTGCTTTTCTATGCATCTTTCCACCAACATTTGCACAGAATGTGTCCTCTACCTGAAATATTCTGCTCTCCCCTAGGCCACCTAGGCCATCTATTCCTATCCCCAACATTAGCTAGATTCTTACATATTTGTTACCTTACCACAGAAACCCTCCTTGACCACCCCTACTAAATAGGACTTAACCATCTGTTAGTTTCTCTTTTAATCTGCTTTCTGTTTACAGATTTATCACCACCTGACATGTTATTTGTTTATTGTCTGTTCTTCCCCACCTCGACTAAAATGTAAGCTGCAAGGAAGCAGAAGTTGATCAGTTTTATTCTTCGCAAAGTCCTCAATGAATATAGACGTGCCCAGCACATAGTAGGTACTCAAAATATGCTTGTTAGATAAATTTTAAAAATGCTATTAATACTGCCAGACCCTACTCAGATACTTCTACATAACAAGCACACAGAAACATTTGATCTACATGTCGATGAATTAAATGAATCGTTGTGATAGTCAGCTTTCAAGATGATCCCAAGGTATACCCTTCTGTAGTCCACTCCCACAATAAATATAGTTAACTGAACAAACATTTGAATTGTGGAAATCATGGTATATGACTTTTAAGGCTAGGTCATAAAAGACACTGTGGCTTCCGCCTTTGTTTTTTGCATCATTTGCTCTGACCTCTGGGGGAAGTCAGTTGTCATATGTTGAGCACCATAAATCTCCTGCCAACAGCTAAACTGAGCATGCTAGCCATGTGAGTGAATCTACTTGATCATCCAGATGATGATACTGCTGGCCAACATCTTGAATGCAACATCAAGAGAGTCTCTGAGCACTCCCCTGTGATTTTCCCAAATTTCTGAACATTTATTATCATTTAAGTCACTAAGCTTTTTTAAAATTTTATATTTTAAAGATGTGGGTACAATTCGGGGTTAGGTATACAAATGTTCATTATGCAGGTACCCTTGTAGATGAGGTGTGCCCCCCCCCCCCAGCAGATTCCCACTATCGCCAATAAGTCACTAAGTTTTAGGATAGTTTATCGCACAGCAATGAATGACTAATGCAGTGCCTTAGAGACAATTTTTAAAATTTTATCTCTTTTATGTTTAACGTCAGGGTCACTTCTATAATTTATGAAGTCTTTAACTTTCTCAAAAACCAAATATCTGATGAATCATCAGTTTGATTTTCAGAAAAATGATTTCAAGAGATCATAAAAATGTTTTTCTATGCCATATCACTGATAAGACTGTTGGTTACATGAAAACATAGTATGTGTTTATAACATCAGTTCTTCGCATGATAATTGTTTAAAGATTTTCACTATCCAAATTTTACCAATAGTTTTCTAACTGACAATCCTAAGGTTTGTAACCAAAGGATTACTGAAGTTCCATTGTTTTCAGCAGTTAGTTTTTTGTTTGTTTAACTGTTTTCTTTGCCAAAGGACAAGAGGAAAACAACAACAACAAAAAGCCTTGATTTTATAATTTACTGTTCCATTTATGAATGAATGTGCTTGTTTTCCCCACAGGTAAGAATGTGTGAGTGTGCTCTTCTGTGTGTGAAAAGAAGCGATATTAAAAGATCTACTCAAATTTTGTTTCCGTGGTTAGGTGCTGTTAGACAATATGGACAGACCTTAAAACTAAGGCCCGGCAAGTGTGACTCTGTAAATCTAAGGAGATGCAGAATATAGTTAAAATTCTGACACGTGGAACATTGTCTAACGGGCATATGTTATAGTCATGTGGTGGGGGAATTACTGGAAAGTATTTAGTGTAAAGGGTTCTGGTGGACAACGGAAGGTATGAACAGAAAATGTGAATTTTCAAGGACATTTGGGAATACCGTTATGACAGAGAGAACCACAAGGAAGCCAAATATTACAGAATCACAAATCAATAAATAACGAAAGGAAACTTTTTCTATTATAATTTAATTTTCTGTCTCTTCAAAGGAAGGAGTCATATGATGATTGACCAGTTCAATTAGAAAGGGATTTTCTGCTCTTCCTTTCTGTGGCCACCTACTACCTACTCACAAGAGACTGAAGACAAGTAAAAAACTGCAACATTTTCCACTGGTTTGAGAAAAGGCAAAGATGTGAATGTGTGAAGTGATTCAAAGGAGAGGAGAGGGAGTAGTGATGTGACTTTGTTTCAGTTGCTGTGGACTTGGGAGAGGCAAGATGGCACAGAAGACACAGGGCAGTGGAGGAGAGATCGAAAGACAGGGAAGGACCAGTTAAGGCTGATTTGGGATAGAAGGCTGAGGAGTTGCATTTTCATTCTATGTGCAATTAACATTTTTTAAAAATCACATTTGTTATATTAACCTAAATTGACATAGTATTCTTTAGATAAAGTGTTAAAATAGAGACTGTACAAAGGGTTGAACACATCAGGTCCCTCATGCTCATTCTTAAAGTTTTGTTTTGTAGATAAGCTAAGAACTAATAAATCTAGGTCAGAGGGTGCCAAGGCTTTACATTTGATGAAATAAAATTGGGAACAGAGCCATATCTTTCTCAAAGAGAGTTTCCCAATTTTAAGCACAGTCAGATCTCAAGTGACCAGTCACAGAAATGGTATCTAATCTACTTAAATTACAGATCAAGTGAAAAGTAAATAAGCGGAAGCCCCTTTCTTGGTGAACAAGCCACCTCAACCTTTGCCCCTCACAACACCAATGTCTGTAGACAGTGGCCACAATGAAGACAGAGTTCTGGTCCATAGCTTTAGGATGCCATGGTCAACTATCAGGGTGGATAAACGTGAAATATTTCCCTCTTTTGTAAAAGAAGAGAAGATGAGCAGGGAAAGGAAGGAAGGAAGGAAGGAAGGAAGGGAGGAAGGAAGGAAGGAAGGAGATAGAAGGTAAGAAAATTAAGGAACCAGAGGGCTTCATCTTTCCAATCTTGTGCCCTGTACTTCTCCAAGTTTCCATAGTTCTACCATTTTCTAGATGCCTAGTCCTGGGTCAGTCACCATATTTATAAAATAAAAGACTCCATTAATTGTAAAATACACTGTTATTTAATGTGACACTATGAAAGAACATAAAAATGCTGCCAATTAAACTGTGACACTATATTGATTGTAAAGTGCATCTCTGTGTCAGAGATGTTAAAGTGTAGGAAAAAATATGAATCTTAGAGTTAGTCTCCTTTCTTGTAAAATGGAGATGACAACATTATTATGCAAAATGGTTTTTTTTAGCCCCTCCAAATCCATTTTTCCTACTTTCTCTACCTGGTTCTGTGCCCTGGGAGATTGTTGACTTCTAATGCAAGACTTTAGCTGGGCTCCTGGTTGGGTTTAGTCAATGGAAGAGTGAGAGGAATTTGTTGGATGTGAGAGAGTTTGGCGTTATATGTTTCCCTTCATCACTGTGGGGATGAGTAGGGACAGTAGCTATGGCTCTCTCCTAGGGCCACAGTTCAGTCTGGTGTCTTCTCTCCCACTGGTTGGGCTTACTCAACATTTCATTAACAGGGCTCTTCCTGACCCATCAGACCTGGGTGGAAGGAGGTGGGTAGTGGATTGGCTCCCTGTGTTACTAGTCCCTAATTTCTCCCCATCTCTTCTTGGTTACCTTAATTTTCCCCACACTTTTGTAAATACTTTCATTAAGTGTGTTATCTGTTTCCTGCTGAAACCCTGACTGATCCAAGTACCAACCTCACATGGTTGCTGTGAGTATTAAATGAAATCAAGAGTGTAGAGACTTTGGCTCAAGGTCTGGCATGGGGGAAGCACTCAAGCTATTCTGGGTTTCTGTTTTTCAAACATGCTAAATTCATTCCCCTCTTTGGGTGGTTGTGCTAGCTGTTCACTCTTCCTTCAATGTTCTTGTTCTAGATCTTCCAAGGGCTGGTGTTTTCTCATTATTCAGACTTCAGCTCACATATCATTACTCAAAGAATACTACCCTAACCACCTAATCTGTTAATCTGAATTATTCCCATGGGTATCCTCAATCTCATTGCTTTTCATTTCCTTAATAGACATTCTTTCTCTGTGATATTTCTTTGCTACATATTTTCTTATATCCTGTCTCTTGACTAGAATGTGTGATGCATTTCTTCTTCATTCCTTTGCTCTTTGCTGAATCTTGTGTCCAGAATGTAGCTAACACATTGTAGGAATGCAAGACAAGTTCTCTGGGAACATATTCTAAGGTAGAATGAGTGCAAAAGGCTTACTGGTAAGAAATACTTGTGAAAGGAGAAGGGTGGAAGTAGTATTGGGCCAGAAAAACCATCAATCGCATTTTTGGCCTGATGGAGTTTCTGCAGCCTAATCGGGAGCTCTTGACCAAAGATTTCTTATTAGAGAAGTCCCACATTGTCATTTTGTTGTCCCACTACTTTATTTAGACATTGGCTGAGTGTCGTCCCCAGAAGAGCCTGACCTCAGCTATTATCACCTTGCCCACTCATTGTCTGGGCACTCCAGGAACAGCATGACCTCAGCTAGAAAGCTAAGGAATACTCTGACAAAGGTGTCATCTAAAGATGCCCCCCTAAACAGACTCTTTGCTGCCAGGTACCAAGTCCTTTCTCAGTGAGGAGGTTTAAATGAAATAGCTCTGTGTCTGACAATAAATATTTTTCATGGACTAAAATGAATGATGTTTCTTTAAAATTATAGTCATAACTTTATAGTCATGTCTAATAAACCAGAAACAAAGAGATGGCAGTTGGATTAATTACTTTCAATCTAACTGTTGAGCTAGATAAGAGCTAAGGTAATGCAAATACTACCAGGAAAGAACATACTTTGCATTTTCAAAAAACTAAAATATAGCCAGTGAGGCTGGATCATAAGAAATCAAAGGAAGAGTAGGAAGAAATGTCAGAGAGGTGGCACTGTGAGGTTTTTTTTTTAAAAAAAAGATTTATTTAAAATTGTGGGGTACAATTCAGGGCTAGGTATACAAATATTCACCGTGCAGGTACCCTTATCAATGAAGCATGCCCCCCTTTCCAAGACAGATAACAGCTACTGTCAATCCCACCTCTCCACCCCCCCAACCCCCTCCCCACAGTTTCCTGCCACTTTCAATCCTTTTATTATAGTAATACAGTAGTTGTCCAAGGTCCACTTATGAGTAAGAACATGTGATACTCAGCTGTTTGTTTCTGTGAGAGATGACTCAGTATTGTAAACTCTAATTCCATCCAGGTTGCTGCGAAGTTCATGATTTTGTTCTTTATGGCTGTGTAGTATTCCATTGTGTATATGTACCACATTTTTAAAATCCAATCCTCTTTTGATGGGCAGCACAGTTGGTTTCATGTTCTTGCAATTGTGAACAATGCTGTGATAAACATACGTGTGCAAGTATCTTTTTCATAGAGTGACCTGACTTCTTCCAGGTATCTTTCCAGTAGGGGGATCATGGGGTCATATGGAAGGTCGATTTTTAGAACTTTTAGGAGTCACCACACTGATTTCCACAGAGGCTGAACTAATTTGCACTCCCACCAACAGTGTAGAAGAGTTCCCTTTTCACCACATCCTCTCCAGCATCTGTTATTTTTTATTTTTTTTATGTTATCACCTAGAAACTTCATTTTTTTACCATTACAATTGACCGGGAAATACGTTTTTATGAATGATATGAGTTAGCAGTAATGATTCTTTTTTTTAATTTAATTTAATTTTTATTTTTTTATTTTTTTATATAATCAGTTTTTTTTATTATGATATTGTGGGGTACAGTTAAGGGTTAGGTATACAAATATGCTTTGTTCAGGCACTCTTGTTGATAAGAGGTGTCTCCCCGTCCCCAGACAGATATTGACTACCATTAATCCCATCTCCCTTCCCCTCCCCCCGCATAGTTTCCCATCACTGTCAGTCATTTTCTTTTATAGTATTACATTGGATGTTCAAGGTTCACTGTATAAGTGAGAACATGTGATACTCAGATCTTTGTTTCTGTGAGAGGTCACTCAGTATTATAGATTCTAGTTCCTTCCAAGTTGCTGCAAAATTCATGATTTATTGATTATGGCCAGTCCGACTGGAGTTAGGTGGCATCTCAGTGTAGTTTTAGTTTGTATCTCCTTGATGACTAGTGAGGTTGAACAATTTTTCATATCTGTTGGCTGCTCTTATGTCTTCTTTTGAGAAGTGTCTATTCATATCTTTAGCCCACTTTGTAATGGGGCTGCTTGTTTTTTTCTTTTCAGCAGGTTTGAGTTCCTTATAGATCCTTGATATTAGGCCTTTGTCAGACATGGAGTTGGCAAATATTTTTTCCCAGTCTGTGGGCTGTCTCCCTACTCTCTTGATGGTTTCTTTGGCTTAGAACTTTAGAACGCAGGAGACACTCTTATGGAAGTTGGAATTGGCAACCAATTCCTGATCAAACTGTGAGGTTTTAAATAAGGATATTCCATGATCTGGTTTACATGTGAAGATAATCACTCTGACTGCTTTATGGAGATGGGCAATAGAGGAACAAGAACAAAAGTAGAGAAACCAGTTAGCAAGCCAAGGGGAGCAAACAATGACTGGGAGTATGTGATATGGTAGAGATAGAGAGAAGCAGACAGATTTGGGATCTATTTTGGAGATAAAGTTATGGGACTTCTAATATATCAGAGCTGGAAGTAAAGGGAGAGGGAGACTCAAGAATGACTTCTTGATTTTTGGTAGGTGACTGTGCTATTTCCAATTAGTAAGAGGAAGAGTAATCAAGGAGCAACTTTGGGAAGAAAACAATGCTTTGGACTTGTAACTTTTGAAATGCCTTATTAGGTATCCAAGTGAACATGTCAAACAGGCAGTTGACTTTACAACTCTACAACTCAGTGGAGTCATCAAGAGCAGGAGATAAAATCAGATGAAATTGACATAAAGACAACAGTTAAGGCCATGAGACTTTCCTAGAATTCATATATCTAGGAGGAGAGAACACTCACTTTACTTGGGAACCTTCACAGTATACTTTTTCCAGTGATGCTAGTCTATCACATAATTTTCCTGGCCTCAGATTCTGAGTACAAAAAGAAAAAGAAGTCAGTGTTCTATGAATCCAAGTTTTAAAACAAACAAAAAGGCAAACTCTGATTGAATATCCCTTATTGTAGACTGCGCAGACTACTGAATTCAGTAACAGCATTGAGTAAATCAAGAAGCAGTGTTGTATAAAAGAACATGAATGTGTGAAATCTGGGAAAGAATCCAAATTTTGGTTTCAGGAAAACCTGGGTTCAAGTCATGACTGAGCCACTAACTAGCTGCTAATTAACAAACTGGTTTTCTTAAGTTTTCCGCTCTGAGTCTCCTTTTCCTCTAGGTGAAAATGAGGATTGTAACATCAGCCTTTTAATGTACGGATTCAGATTATGCATTTTCAAGAATACATATATATTATATATATATGATAATAGCATAGCACGATCTCAATACATTTTAACCATTCTCTTTTTATGTATTAATAGACTGAAGTGAAACAAGTCATTATAAAATCAGCAGCATGGATGGGTACTTGCCTAAAGCTTCTAGACTGAAATTAGAGAGATCACGGGGAGATTTACTTCTTCCACGAAAAGAAAAGTGAATGAAATATGGAAAAGCCAAGAGGTACTTCTGCCCACCCTGAACTTTCCCTTAGCACCATAAAGTAAGGGCATAATACAGCAGGCATTGGATAAATATTTCTCTAGAGCTATAGGCAATTAATGAGAAAAACTGCTCTAATTGAAATTATGCATGAGTTTTTCTCTACATTTCCAAAGGTCACTAGAACAATTTATTTGTTCTCTATTCTATAAGCCCAATAATTTCTGTAGAAGTTAAAACAAATACTGTTCTATCAATGAAATATTCTAGTTTGATACTAATATGAGTTAAATCTCTTCACCCTTAAACAGAAAAGAAACAAACAAAAAAACCCTTTGGTTTTGGTTTTGGTTTTTGTAACATAGTTGATTGGTAAAATTAAGATATAATAGACACATGGAATTTTATAGATGAAGTTTCAGCTGGTCTTCAACTACTCTGAACGTCTGCAGTAATTTTTAATCTTGCTAAGAAACTGATATGAATCCCACGAGCTGAAAGGGTAGAAGGCTGGTGAGCCATGCTGGTGAGTCTAATACAGCCAGGAGCACTAGACTTTTTTGATTGCTCTCCCTTATTAATAAAACATTTTGAACTCAGCCTCCCTCTTCTGCTTCTCAAGAAGACATATGAACAGCAAACAGAAACATGAAAAAATGCTCAGCCTCATTAATAATCAAAGAAATGCAAAATAAAACCACATTGAGATACACCTAACGCCAGTCAGGATGGCCATCATCAATAACTCAAAAAACAACGAATGCTGGAGAGGATATGGGGAAAAGGGAACACTTCTACACTGTTGGTGGGAGTATAAACTAGTATAACCTCTGTGGGAAACAATGTGACAATTACTAAAAGATCTAAAAACTAAAAATCTAAAAAGAGCTTCCATATGACCCAGCAATCCTCCTTCTGGGAATATTCCTGGAGGAACTCGAATCACTCTATGCAAAAGATATCTGCACACACATGTTTATTGTAGCATTATTCACAATAGCAAAAATATGGAATCAACTGTCCTGCATATCAAAAGAGGTCTGGATTTTTTGAGATGTGGGACATATACACGATGGAATATTATACAGCCATAAAGAAGGACAAAAGTATGAACTTCACAGCAACTTGGATGGACTTAGAGTCTATGCTACTCAGTGATCTATCACGGAAACAAAGAACTGAGTCCACACGTTCTCATTCAGAAGCAGTCCCTGAACAATTATTATAATATTGTTCCAGGAATTTTGAACTCCACTGTCAGCTTAAACCAGCAACCTTGGGTTTTTGTCCCATAACCAAGAAGATTGAGGAATGCAGACACCAAAAGGGTGAGTGAAAGAAGGAGTTTATTAAGCAACAACGCTCTTCAGAAAAAGAGGTCCTGAAATGGGTAACCTGGTGCTAGGAGTTTTGTTTTTTTGTTGTTGTGGTGGTTTTTAGCTTATCTTTTTTGGGAGCATTTCTCTCATTTACATCTCATCCACCCTTTAATTCCTGAGACCCAATTCTTACTGTGCATGGGGGTCCTTGACCAAAATTACTCCATCTTGCATATTACCCATGAGTACCACAGAAAAACCCACTCAGGGGTGGTAAAACCTGAATACTAGCTATATAATGATATTATAATAAGCCAAGGTCGTTAGGACACTTAGTTAAGCTACTGTGCCTGCGTTCAAGCAGCAAAAAGTCCCTTTTAGCAAAACATTCTGGCTTGAAAGGATATTCTTAACCAAATTTTCAGCCAACAGTTACATAATGGGGGTGGTGCAGGGGGTGTTCCCACAGGTATTAAGTCTCCTTGAGAACCTCCCTCTTTGTTTGCCTAATGAGCTTCTTACTATCTCCTCTCTTATTACTATAAGAAAGGGATTGACAGTAGTGGGAAACAGGAGGGGTAGAGGCACACACATCAGTAAGGGTACCTGCTCTCAAACAGGTGAAGTGGAGACCAACGTGAGGACCACACTTCACCTGTACAATGACCATTTGTATACATAACCCTGAATTGTACCCCACATCTTTAAAATAATTTTTTTTAAATTATGCTTCATTGCATTATAAAAGAGAAATTACATTATCTGGTCAGTTTTGCAAATTTGGGAATTCTTTAAGTTCTCAGAACATAGTCCTAAATGTCTTGGGCCACAGGTCCTATTTCTTTTACCTGGATTTTTAAATTCGATGTTTGGTCACTTTAAAAACAAAATGTATTAGTAGTCACTGAGGTTGTATGATCTATTATATTGCATTGTGTCTAGGAAAACATTAATCAATATATAATCATGATATTAAAATAATTCCTCTTACCTACTCAGGCCTATTGTTACATTGTGTTTCTGCTCTGGTTGCCTGCTCAAAGCACTTTATCAATTTATCAAAGGTAATGAAATAAGCCATAAAGCATCCACGGAGCTTTCTTAGAACAAAGACATGGCCCAATTTCTCCAATGGGAAATGAACTGTGAAAATTCTTCACAAAGTAAGGAAGCTATAATTTTCCTCAAACCTCCCAATTCACAAAAAAGACATCATCAATCAACAGTTCTCTATACTAAACTATAGTTGAAATGTGCTGTGAGAGACTATTTATTCTATGTCCCATTATCAGCAGAAAGACTATTGGAAAAAAGCAAGCATTTT
This sequence comes from Tarsius wallacei, assembly GCA_963574415.1. Taxonomy (NCBI): domain Eukaryota; kingdom Metazoa; phylum Chordata; class Mammalia; order Primates; family Tarsiidae; genus Tarsius; species Tarsius wallacei. Next base: position 24,523 of record CAUYQG010122800.1, on the reverse strand, counting down.
AGCTTCTAGACTTACAGGACTATCTAATTTCCTCGAATAAAGCCCCAAATTCATACTGTGGTCTATCAAGTCCTTCCTTCATGCTCCCCGGGCAAGTTATTCCTTGCAACAATGTTACTCATATCAACACAACCACCACTGTCAGTGCCTTGACCACATATACAACACCTCCACCTCCAGCACATATACAGCTTTCACAAAAACACACCCCAAATCAAGAAAACAAACAAACAAACAAAATCCATATTACTTGTTCTCAGACTTTAGGTAAAAATTATCTTTTTAACATTTTGAAAATACCCCATCCTAAAGATGCTTCTTTCTGTTTATAGAAATTATTCTGAAGTATTGCTGATCTTCCACTATCAGAAATTGATTCCGACTTTCCTAATTCTTAAAGGGAATCAACTACTGCAAAAATTCTGTCGGTAATGTTATTTATGTAAATTATTCTTTGTTCTTTGCAAGTAGGTTGCATTGCCTACTGCATTCTTTCCTTGCGATGAAAGTGGGATTTTAAAGCTTGTTTGGTGGAAAATGTGTCTTTTGCTATAGAATCCAAACCTGAACGAAATCTTGCATTTGTCCACCCTGACACTTCCTGTGAAACATCCTAAACATCATCCCTCAGATAACAGTGACTTGAATCATTTAATTTCATCAGTTCATGATTGATGTCCAAGTCTAGCTACATAATTTGCCCATGCAAAATAAAAGTGTGAGACCTCTCATTGAAAGAGCAGAGAAAAGTAAAGTTAAAATCACAAAAATATAAGGTTTTACCTTTAAAAATTTGTGAATATTTATAAGATAAGGGCAAAAGTGATATATGAGCAACCAAATAAACTTACCATTTGCAAAAAATTATTTCTGTATTATAATTTTTTATAATATAATAACAATTGATATTTTATTAGTATGAAGTATTGACTGTAAAATTTTTCTGGCTTGGTTTGCTAACTATTTAAGTCAATAAAATTAAAAGTTATATGTTTAGCGACTTCATTTTCAATTGATATAATAAAAAGTGATGCCTGTTACTCTTGGCAAGTGCAATATCACAAATAATTTGATAATTTTTAATATTTTTTGTGGATACAACTGCTACTAAAGACTATTTTTTGTGAACAGTGACAACATCAGGATAACTATTAGATTAATTATTTCAAAATATACATTTTTAGAGCTGAACTTTCTGAAGAATAATTTTTCAGAAAGATTTAATTCTGCACACAAATCAGTTTTGTGGAAGTCTGAATTTAGTTGCAGATATAAATGTATACAATGGTATTTTAATGTTTCCTCTGACATTTCTTGTAAACTGTGGAGTTTGTACAGGAAGCTGAAAATGTCTTCATAATTTGTATCTAGTTCAGAATGTCTCTTTATGTATTCAATCATTGTATCTTCAATTATGAATAATTTTTAAAATTGTCTTCCTCTTAATTTGTTTATCTGAAGCTTTATATGAAAATAATGTTGTTTTCCAGTGACTTGCAATTTTTAAATTTAATTTCTATTTCTAAGCCAGTGGTTACAGCATTTGCTTTGCAATGTTGTAGTAACTTTCAAAAACAGAGATCCTAAAATGTTTGAAAAATTCTGATAACTTCTTAATATGTTCTATTGGACGATCCAAGTATGCACATTTATTTTATAATAATTTACTAACCAAGTTCATTGGCAGAGCGCCAGCAGTTCCTATCCCAACCCTCAGACCTCAGAGATGTCACAGAAATAAGACTGGTTATGAGACATGACTAACAAGTCAGCCTCCCACCCAGGTCCCACAGCTGTCCCTAAACAGAGCCCTCCTCTCTCCTGGGATGCAGAGTGCTGCCACCACTGCTGCTGCGTCTGCTCTTGATGCATTCCTAGACACCACCAATGTGGACTCCCATACCAGCGTCCACTGCCCCTTTGGGCCTGCAGGGTAACCCAGACTACTCCTGTATGCATGCATGCGGAGGAGTCTGATCAACGGCTGGGTGCACATGCTGACCTGACCCCTCCTCTGCCCATGCTGCAGCTATGACGCCTCTGTTCTTGCACATGCTCCAGGGTCTCTTCAAACTTTACTTACAAAACACAAGTTTAAAGATAGAAAGAAAAATATTTGAAAAATTTTAGGATAATGGCAGCAGAGCAGTAAACCAGATACAGTGCTCCTTCCAAGAGGTGGGCGCTGAAGAACTGCATGTCCTTGACGCTGGGCTTGCTAGTATCCTAAGTTAACCACCATCCCTTGTGCCAGACCATATTCTGCAGAACAGGTGCTCTGTGAAAGAGAATGGGAAATGCTGCATTCTATGTTGCTCTCCTGGGACTCAGAGTGCTCATTAGTAAATTATAGGCTCTGGGAAGTCTTGAATTGAATGCCCGTAATTTCATTTAATCCATCTTTTCTGAGGCTTGTCTGGCACCTGAATTCCACTTACATCAAACACCTCTGAATATCTTGGGAAACTTTAGTAGACTATAGAATAAAATTTGGAAAATGCTGTGCCAACCTGTGACCCAGACTCTATTCAGAAAAAGCCAAAGATTTTTTAAAATTTTCTAAATCAAAGTGGGTATTTTATTTGATTTACTTTTGTAATAAAGATATAAGTAAATGAAATCTATAAAGGTTTAATATAACATATAAATGTATAAGAAAATATATTTTGGCAATAATAAAATTTTCAATATTTTAATATAATGTTTTATTCTAAAAATCAGATAGCAGTTATTGCTCCTCTAGAGTAAAAATGACATTATAACAGGTTATTTGTCGCCATAGAAATAATTAATCTCACACAATGATTTTTGTTAAACACAGTTACACAAAGCAATTAACATGCATTCATAAGTGGAAGCCCCATTGAACCTACTCCTGAGGATAAAAAAATATTCAATTTCACAATTTCATTAACAATTTTTTAAAAATTTAAATCAGATTATATCATTTTCCTTCGTAAAATCATCAACAATTTTTCCTAGGAGAAAGTCAAGACTCCATAAGATGTCCTACAAAGTTCTGCATATTTTAAAAACTACCTTCTCAACCTCATCTTTTACTGCCCCTATCCTTATTTACCAGATATCAGCCATACTGGCTTTTTAAAAATTCATTCCTCCAGTATGAGGGGGGATCAAAAAAAATTTTTTGTGTGTGGGGGGGTGAGCCCTTTGTAGTACAGGCTTCCCTAGATACATAACAGTTCTAGGCACCCATCAGCATCAGCCTACCAGCTAGCATTGTTGTCAGAGGCTGCATTTGGCTTTAGCGATTTTTTTTTTTTTTGAGATTCTTTCAATGTGTTTGCCTATTTCATGATGGGTGATTTATGAGTGCTCCTGCCCAGACTGCGCTGAGTGTTCAGCAATTTTTGACCAAAACCAGCATGATCCCCATGCCCTACCTTTCCTATTCACCGGATCTCGCCCCAAGCAACTTTTTTCTTCCGGATGAAAAAAGTCCTCAAAGGGAAACATTTTGCTGATGTGGAAGAGGTGAAAACAAAGCAAAACAACAACAACAACAACAAAACCAAAAAAAAAAAAAAACCCAGCAGAAGCACTAAAAGATATCAAAATGGACAAGTTTTCAAAAACCATTTTGAGCAGTAGAAAAAGCATCTCGATAGGTGCATTGCATCAAATGAAGAGTATTAATACTTTGAAGGTGACTGAAGTTTAAACTTGTAAAAACACACATACAATTTTTTAATAAATAAGTTCTGGGTTTTTTGGGTCTCCTTTGTATTTATTAAGCATAAACTTTTCCAGATGCTAGAAAAATATGCAAAAAGCATAAGGACCATACCCTCAATAAAGCAAATACATATAGAATATATAATACAATGCCAGATAGAACTAAGTGTTATGAAGAGAAACAGTACACACAAGGAGTGACAGTGGTAGATGGGTGCTGTGTTAGGAATGCTTAAGGCAGGTCTCTCTGAGAAGACCTTTGAACAGATCTCAGTGAAGTGAAGATTCAGGCTGTGAACATGTACATAAGAAGGGAATTAAAGAAAGAGATCGCTGTTGAGGACAGTTGAGGGAAGGGCAGGGTGGTTCAAGATGGTAGCAGAAAAATAGCCAGGAACAGATAAGGTAGGATGGGGGGGGGGGGGTAAGGGGTAGAATTTAAGTGTCATAGGAAGCCTTGCAGAGCGTTGAGTAGACAAGTCCTAGAATCTGACTGATACGTTAAAACTACACCTTAGTTCCTGATTGCAGAATAGATAGAGGAGGTGCCAGTGTAGAGACAGAGAAATAAGTCAGAAAACTCTTTCACTGGCCCAAGTGAGACACAATGTTGACTCAGACTAAGGCAGCTATGGTGGAGCTATTGAAAAACAACTATCTTCTGGGATATTTTAAATACACAACCAATAGTATTTGATGAGGGAAGAAATATGGATTTGAAACCAAAAGAAGAACCAAGACTTGAAGGTTTTTGGTTTTTTTTTGGTGTGAGCAATCCAGTGAATGGTGATGCTGAAATAGCAAATGCTGGGAGAGGAGCAGGTTTTAGAAGTAAAATCAAGAATTCTACTTTGTACTTGGAGAGTATGAGCCATCTGTTAGACATTCAGAAGAAAATGTAAGATTGACAGGTAGGTGGATGAGAATGAATTTTGTGTAGAGGTTGGAACTGGAGTCATAAATATAAGAGTCATCTGCTACCTCTTAACCCCTCAAATGTACCCAGCTCTGCCTTTAGTTCTTTGCACATGCTGTTCCCCCTCTCTGGATCTCTTCTTCATGTTCCTTATTTTATTAATCTCTTAGGTTTTTTGCTTAATTGTCACTTTGCCCTGGAAGTCTTCTTAGATTTTCCAGTACAGATCAGGCCTCTTTGTTATATGATCACCTAACACCTAATAATTTTCATCATAGTATAAATCACAACTGTCATCAAATAACTATTTTCCAGATATTAATATTTGTCAAACCTATGAGTCAGCTATATTAGAGCAAGAATATATCTATCTTATTCACTTATAAGTATTAGCAACCAGTACAGTGTCTACGTGTAGCAAGCACCCAATAGATGTTTGTGAAATGGATGAATACATGAATAAATAAATGAATGAATAAGTTCCAAGTAGAGCTATTTTTTCATTATTACTTCATTGACTCCCCGCCCTCTTTTTTTTCAATATACAAAGATGAAGATATATGTGCTTACCACTGACCGCACCTGAAGATTACTTTCAACTATATATATTTTTCAATCTCATGAATATATAACTAACTGGCAGTAGAGAAGCCAGATATGCAGAATTGCTTTTAGGTTGAGAATTGCACTTAGGGTCCATTTTTTTCAAAATGAATGATAGAACTGTTTTTGAGAAAACAAAAGTTCTCATTGATGCCAAAAAGTAATGAGAGAGACAGATTATTATAGTGTGTCTTTTTAACCATGAAAGTAAATTATGAAATTGGACCAACCACACAATAGCCTTCTGACCAACCAAGTATAGATCTGTGTTTTTCTGTTTTATCACAATAAATTATAGCTATGAAGTTCAAAGACCTATCAAGCAGTGTGTAATTTACTATTTTGCCTTAGCTCATGCTGGGAAAAGTGCTCAACTGGAAAACTAAGGTATTTTAGAGTTAAATTGACTCCTTAAAAAACTGTTCTCAAGTCTATCTTTTTTCCAGCATTGAATTAGGAATGGATCCAGAAGAAACAACCTTATCTATCCAACTTAAATATAAGCCTATTTCAGGCAAGAGTATTCGGATAAATTCTCCTGTCATTCCACTTCACTGCCCCATCTTTCACTTGAATAAGCTTTTTATTTCTTTGGAATTTCAAATACACCTCTGGGGAAATCTTACAGTAGCTTATTACATCATGAGTCACAATAAAGTTTGTATATATCTCTTGCAGTATTTGTTTATAGTAATAACAAGTTAAAACATCCACAAAAAGACTACTACAGACATTTGTCTCTTGGGTAGGATACAGCCACAAGGAGTTAATTTGAGAATTTGAAACTTTTTGTTCCATTTTTCTTCTAATTTAGGACTAATAGTGTTCTCAGACCCTCTAGGTCATACAGCTAAAGCCACTGAAAGATAGATAATTTAACGAGAGTTAATGGTAGCCAAATGACTCTATCTCAAGTAGAAATAATATTTCATTGCATTCAAATGATCAAAACAATAGCAAAGTTACTACTTAGATACTGGATAACTGGGAAACCATAATTGTATTGTTCCAAATTTAACCTTTTCTGGTAATCATGAGCCTGAAACCATACATAGCTTACATACAGTTTGCATTACCTTTATTAATCAACAGACTTTAATGAGTAAGTTATAGCTAGACTGAAGCTCTTAGTCCAGAGTCCACAAATGCATGCTTATTGCTGTACTTTACGTCCTAGTGCAGTGCCAGGCATACAGTTCATGCCCAGTGAATATCAATCATGAGCATTTATAATTTGCCCCAACCATCATTTATATTTTCCTCAGCTTTTGTGTTTTTGTGTGAGCTGGGGAAAACATAAATGATGGTTGGAGGACAATTATAAAAGCTCATGATTTTAAAAAATTAACCAGTTAATTTTGATTCTAATTCCAGTATTTGCTGATTTTGGACAAGATTTAAGAAAGTAACTTTACCTCTTTTCGTTTTCAGAAATGCCCGAGTTCTCTGTCAGATCGAAAAAAACTACCATATTAGGAAACACTTTCTACATATCTCTAACTGTATTTCATCAAGTTTATTGTGTCAAGTAAAATGATAATACTACATTTAAAAGTGGTGCTCCCCTGAAAAGCCAAAACAATCCTTAGCAAAAGAAACAAAGCAGGAGGTATTACACTCCAGACTTCAAACTTTACTATAAGGCTACAGTAATCAAAACACCCTGGTATTGGTACAAGAACAGGCACATAGACCAATGGAACAGGATAGAGATTCCAGGAGCAAAGCCTCAATTCCTCAATCAACTCATCTTTTACAAAGACTCCAACAACAACCACTGGGGATAGGAGAACCTATTCAGTAAATAATGCTGGGAAAACTGATCACATGCAGAAGATTGAAACACGACCCATACCTATCACCATACACAACAACTAACTCTAAATGGATCAAAGACCTGAACGTAAAACCTCAAACTGTAAGAATCTTAGAAAACACAGGAGACACCCTTAATGAAATTGGAACTGGCAACCAATTCCTATTCAGAACCCTAAATGCCCATACCTTAAGAAATAAGACAGACAAGTGGTACCTCATCAAACTAATGAGCTTCTGCAAAGCAAAAGAAACCATCAAGAGAGCAGGGAGACAGCCCACTGAATGGGAAAAAATATTTACCAACCGTATATCTGACAAAGTCCTAACATTTAGGATATACAAGGAACTCAAATGCACTGAAAGGAAAAAAAAAACAAACAGCTCCATTAAGAATGGGGCAAAAGACATGAATAGATGCTTCTCAAAAGAAGATATATGGGCAGTCAACACACACATGAAAAAGTGCTCAGCCTCACCCATCATCAGAGAAATGCAAATCAAAACCACATTGAGATACCACCTAACCCCAGTAAGAATGGCTGTCATTAATAAAACAAACAACAGATGTTGGCTAGAATGCCGAGAAATAGAAACGCTTCTACACTGCTGTTGGGAATGCAAACTAGCGCAACCTCTTTGGAAGACAGTGTGGTGGTATCTGAAAGAACTAGAAATTGACCTTCCATATGACCCAGCAATTTCCCTACTGGAAATATACCTGGAGAAACTCAAATCATTCCACAAAAAAGACACCTGCACATGTATGTTTGTTGCAGCACTATATTTCACAATAGCAAAAACATGGAACAAACCATGTTGCCCATTGAAACTGGACTGGATTAAAAAAATGTGGTACATATACACAATGGAATATTATGCAGCCATAAAGGAGGACAAACATATGGATTTTGCAGCAACTTGGATGGATTTAGAATCAACCATGCTCAGTGATCTATCACAGAAACAAAGAACTGAGTACCATCTGTTCTCACTCATATGTGGACCTTGAACAACTATAATACTATAAGAGAGCAATTGACAATAGTGGGAAACTGTCAGGGGACAGGGGGTGGGATTGGCAGTTGAGGGAAACCGCTTAGGGAGAGAGGGACATATCTGTCAACAAGGGTACCTGCATAATCAACATTTGTATACCTAACCCTGAGTTGTACCCCATATCTTTATAATAAAAAATAAAAAAAGAAAAAATTTTAAAAAGAAAAGTTTTCTGTGCACCAGAGGTGATTTTAAAAATATTTTCTGACCTGTATGGCACTGACCAATCATATGTGTGCCAACTATAACAGGCTTAGAGCTCAACGAATGCACGCCAGTGTACCTCAGTCCTGCGTACCAGGATGATAGGGACCAATTAGGAGAGAGCACATATTTAAGAAAAAAGAAATGCATACACACACACAAATATGCTCTGAGAAAACACGTTTGTTCAAAGTTTTGCTTAGAACTGGACTCTGTGTTCTGTTTTGAAAATTCCAAGTTCTGTTGTTGACCAATATCACTCATTGAACCACTGTGTAAGGACATACAAATCAATATGTCTTTCTATAAGAAGATTTGCTTATATCTTTAAAATTAGGAATAATATCTTCCTCATTTGTTCTGATTTGTTTCAGATAATATAGGCTCTGATTTGAAAGTCAATAAACCTATTACCAACAGAAGGTAGTAGTCTTTTGGGATAATGAAATGGGTGTTCATTAAATGTTTCAAATTCTTTTTACATTTAGTGAGATAAGAAATGTGAAACATGTAACATAAAAATATTTTTATTATATGAACACTTAGATAAAGCACCATTTAAAGATTGTTCTGAAATCAGGACAGAGCTAATGTCATATTGTAAAATGTATCCTTACCAAAATGTAAAAAATATTAATGTTTGCAGTCTCACAATCTTTAGTTTTTTCATCAATAGTGTGATTTGATAAGTGAAAACTTATAGCATATAAAATATTTTCATGATATGCATTTATGTGCAAGAAACTTCATTTAAAAGTAACATATTTAGATTATAAGCTATAATCATATTTATAATACCTACCAAAATTTTAAAATCTTCTAGTTATGTAGTGACCTTTAGATTACCTATTGCATTTGATTTTATTTTTAGTGCTTTCAATTATCTTCCTGATACTCAGATATTTTACAGTGAATTAATTCTTATGGAGCAGAGTTTCATCTTCATTGTGGGGGGTAGGAGTCATTATTCCTTTCATCTTATGCACAGTGTTTTCCCATAGTCATTTGGGTAATAATGAACTATTTAAGCATTTCTGAATACAGAGAGCAGGCACCAGTTTGATGGTCATTTATTTGTAGTGAGGAAAATGATCTTATAATGTTAGTGATTATGTTAATTACTTCAAAGGGATGGATTTAGCATTTGAGTGGAGAAAATGAAACATGAGAAAATAATAATGTTGCTAAAACACACAAACAGCATCTATAAATGATTTAGCTTTATATTTATGTAGCATTACTAAAATAAGTTAATTGAAATTACATAGGATAGTTTAAAATTAAGATTTGATTTACTTTTATTTTATCTGTCTTTGCCTTTATCATTTTCTAAGATTCTCTTTGTTTGCATTTTTGAAATCAATATATTATGTATAAATTTGTTGCTTTTCCATTTCAAAACTTAAATAAATTGTTGCCCGTAATATTTCCTATATGAGGCAGACATTTGTGTTCCTTTGAGAAACCATGAGCATCTCTAGGTCAACTTGCTTCTATAATAGTTTTGGGAAGCCCAAAGGCCGCATATAAATAAGCGTATTTGAGAGCCTGTGGCAGAGCACTGCATAATGTGTGGGTAATGACCAAGATGTAGTGAACTGAATTCTCAATTCAGGCTAGCTAACAAACTCGAAAACAAATATAGCTAATTTAAACAAGATCTGGTGGAGGAAAAAAATCACTTACTGTGATTTTTTTTTAAGAAGAGGTTCTTAAAATGGATTGTGCATGTTATTTAATTATTACTACCACTGCTCTAAATTAATTAAGCAACCACAGCCTTGCTAGATATTCTGAAATAATGACGGGGATGTAGTACAGGGCAAGGGGTTGACAATCTACTTAAACTACCAGGAAAATAGGCATGTGCCAAGTGGCTTTAGTGAGAACAAGGCAATAGGTTGGAAAAGATTAAAAGAAAATTGGGGACACTTTCCCCATAGACAATAATGGGCAAAAGAATATTGTCATATTTACCTCGCTGTATGTGTTGGAATGGGTATGTATATGAAGTTACCTTAATAATATCTTTCATTTGTTTATTTTGTCTTCTTTTTAACTAAGAAATAGTTTACAATTGAGCTTAGAATAGTCATTTAGGAAGTAGTAAATTCACTATTAATGGGGAAAATAAACACTTTGTGAGTGACATTCTCCTATAATTATTCTTAATACAAACTTATTAGAAGTATATAATATTATGTTGAAAAACTGTCCAGATTCAATTGAGATTCCACCCAATATTATTGTTCTGGATTTTAAACACATGCCACATAATGGAACACATTCAATAAAAATAAATTGATTATGTTAAATAGCTTAATTTAACCATTCTACAATGGATACATATATCAAAATATCATGTTATGTGTCATAATATAAACAATTTTAACTTGTCAATTAAAAAAGTCAGTTGAATGCCAAATGGCAGAAACTGTTAGTTGTTGTCTACCAATTTCCTTTTTCCCTTACTTAATGAGCAAATTTCTTCAGTTCAGCTGAATGCATAACAACTCAGATAGTAACTATATTACCTAGTTTCCCTTACAGAGTGGAGTGTCATGTGACTAGATTCTGGTGATGAGCAGAAGTGACAGAATACCTTCTCCAATGTTGTGACCTTTCCCCTATCCCCTTCTGCTTTCCACTTTGTGGGAGATCCTCTAATACACAACCATTTGCCTCCAGCCACTATACCACAAGGAAATAAACACCAATCTTATTAAAGCCCTTGCATTTTTTAGTTTCTTAGTTATGTCAACTTAGCTTGTTCATTAAATAATATAGCCTCTCTTGACAGGTGTAATAATAAAAGTGAAATTGCACTTAAAAAAATTTTTATTGCCTTCATTTTCCCGAGGGGAAAATATTAGCACATATAAATTCCTACCATGTTCACATATATCCTACTGGTAAATTATTTTTAGAGTGACACTCAAAGTCAATCATCCTGATATTGCAATAGCAACGTACCTCCAAACTGTCAATGCTCAGATCACATGCCCTCCTTCCTCCTTTTCTAGTGAAATCTTCTGCTTACTGATACCTGTGCTTACAATCACAGCACTTTACTTATGAAAAAACTATCATCAGAAAGCTCATGATGACTCTCAGACTTTTATTACTTCATATGTATCAAATATTAACCTTTTGGCTAATATCAAGTGCAGTATAAGTTCATATGTGATTATGATGTTTGTAAATATCCCCTTACTGAACTAGATAAAGCCAATAAAGTATAGTAAAGTTCAGTTTTATTTTTCTCAAAATATTGATAGCATTCTTCTGCACAATGGAGTAGTATTTTTTTCCTTCTTGCAAAATGTTAGACATCTTCTAAAAATGATAACCTTAGCAGGGTTCCAGAAATCTAAATTATTTTCCTTCCAAATTCTCTTATCCTGTTGACATTCCCTCCATCAATTCTGTCCCTAAATGATAAAGGAGGTGATATGAAATTCTTTAGGGAAATAATGTATTTATAATAATTCTTATTTTACCTCTATAAAAATAAATTAGAACTTGATAAATTGCTAAAAATATAGCGTTTAGATCGGTGTTTGACCAGCATCTTTAAACAGAGTAACTCAAAAGACAGAATGAAGACCCCCCTCCCCAAAGCTTTCTTCTTAACGTTCTATTTAATAATCTCAGACATTTGGAGTTGTAAAGGATGTTTTATAATGATACATTTTTTCTTTTTAAAAAAAATATTCCCCCAACAGCAAGAATAATTAGATAAGACCTGGAATCAATGTCTTTTAGTTAAAGAACCGATATTCTTCAAAGAGATCAGGAAAAATTCTTTACCACATTTTTATTTTAGTCTGTAAAAATTTACCATTTTTCCTTAGACTGCACACAAGAGGTTAAAAAAAAGCTTTCGTATGCATGCTTTTTATCTTGTTCAGAACATAGGTCTCTAGAAGCTGATTTTAAATTTTGGCACTATACATGTGTGCACCCATACATACACAGACCACAGTTGGCCCTCCACATCAAGGGTTCTGCATCCACATTTTCAACCAACTACAGATCACAGATATTCAGGAAAAAAAACAACAAAAATAATAATACAGCACTAAAAATAGGTACAAATTTAAAAAAAACATAGTATGACATCCACATTTTCAACCAACTACAGATCACAGATATTCAGGAAAAAAAAAAACAACAAAAATAATAATACAGCACTAAAAATAGGTACAAATTTAAAAAAAATATAGTATGACATCTATTTAAATAGAACTTACATGGTATTAGCTATTATATATAACTTAGAGGTGATTCAAAGTATACAGGAGTATGTGTATAGAGAATATACAAATACTATGACTTTTTGCATAAGGAACGTGAGTATTCATGTATTTTGCTATCTAAAAGGGTCTTGGAACCAGTCCTCCATGGATATTGAGGGTCAACTGTGTTTTTTATGAGTGCTTCTCTGGTTGACCAGTACAATATCAAATGACTTCATGCTCTCAACAGAGGAAGGAAGCACAGGGAAATATGCCACATGACAGATCCAAACATATACGTACAGTGCTTGAGAAACAAAATAAAACAAAACACAAAAACAGGTCCTTTAGTTTATGTTTCCTTTTGTTAAACTCTAACAACTACTTACTGTCTTGTGAGATAAGGAAATTGAGAGATGACTTTTGACAATCTCTAGGAGAGAAAGGCCAATCAAATGAGAGAAGGGAATCAACATTAGAGCTAAACCATAGCTCCATAGCACTTTGGAACTTGGGAGAAGACTGATGAGACTTGCACACTTTCCAGTGACCTTGGGCTGCAGTAACAGTCAACAATACTTTCCTCAACTACACCCACCCCATCTTTACGTAGACTCGAAATTGTTTGGCCTACCCTATCAGTCCTTAGCACAGCATACATTAAATAAAATAACTCATGGGTTGAATTTTAGACCTGCCTTATACATATTTAATTGTATGATTATCGTCAAATGATTTACCCTTTCTTCGCCAGTTTAAACCAAGAAAGTTGGCTAAATGATCAGACTCAGCTCTAAAGTTCACTGACTTGGAACATAAAATTTACTGATATAAAAAATAAGGTCCAGATAGATTACATACCTGGTGTCTATACTGCTCATTACCAACAGATATAAGGGTTGATGTTTGTGGCTTAGTGTTGAGTTTAGTGTTTGTCTCTCTCTGTGGTTCAAGTTGTGTAAAATTGGAACTCAGGATGACTTTCCTCTCATTACTTGATACATTTTACTTCAACCAATAAATGCTTAGGAATGAAAAGTTTACTATAAAACAGTCAAGCACAATCAAATTTTGATAAAATGTAAATAGGAAATATTAAATATTTTCAAAGCAATAAATAACCTATTGAGTTCCTCATAGTTTTATTTATTGTTGCTATTTATCCCATGGATAAGTGATTCCCATGCAGTTTTTCCTAAATGAGCTTCCATTCCAAGACTCCTGAAAGAATCTGGTGGCATCATGCTGTTTAGGAAGTAATTCATGATTACTTAGGAATTTTTGAGAACCATGGCAAGCATGAGAGCATCACAGAGACAAGCTTTAAGCAATTTCTAAAGATCATACATCTTAGCTTATTTATCATTGTAGTAGGTATTTATAAGTCAATTTTGTTATGAGACTGAGAAAGATAACTTCCTAAAATAATGGGGAAATATTATATCTGCCTGTATAGAAAAACGGTATGTAGGATGATCTTGAAAATGACTTGTTTATCAATCTGGTACAGTACTGGTTGATCGTGTGACAGTCCACTTCCAGGAATTTGCTACAGGAGAGATAGAAAGAAAAATGCATTGGCTGGCAAGTGTCCTGTAACTCAAGTATTTTAAATGAAAATTAATTACTTAAAAGTGTATGTTTCAAATTAAACTAGACTAGGTCTCAATATTGAAACATTTAAAATGCATACATATGTCTTTGAGATTATTTGGGAGTTACTGGACATATTTTCCTTGTGGCAGAATGTAGGTCACAAAAATAAGAATCTTTCATTTTCAAAATAGAAATATACTGATGTATAAATGTATTGCTTATAATGTATCAGTCTGCAGGGTATTATTTTTCTCATAATAGGAAATGGCAGATGTAGGTAACTATATTCTTCTGGTGTAAAATAAAACAGAACAATCTTTTGCAATTACAATGCATAGACTATATCAACCCTGGTGCAGGAAGCATAACAATTTGCATATTTTAATTTGGAGGTTAGGGACCCCTGTCAAAGTAACAGCTTGGACCAGGTCAGCAAGGAGAAATCGAGAAGAGAGAAATAATTGAAAAGGCAGTTCCCAACAAAATGAAATTTGTCTCGTTGTCATTTAAGGTTGTCTTCTTGTCTTTCTGAGGGAGCAAGGTCAGCTTAAGAATGAAGGGAGAGTAGAGCATGGTAGATCACTAAGGACCAAAGGATAATTTTTTTAATAACAGTGGCAATTGCAATATATATTTATGAAGGGAAGAGGAAGAGAACGCACACAGCTTTCCAGTTAAGAGTCAGCAGGTGTCCTTTGAGTCAAAATATTGCAGACGTGTACATGGCAGATCTAAAGTTTGTCCTCAAAGACAAGCAGGTTACAAAGGAGATGAAGTACTTAATGAAATAATTTAGTGTGACATATTGATATTGAAGGCTGGAAGGCAGAAAAGGATTTGCTACAAAATTAAGGTATGTCTCTCTTGAAACAGCTCCTCCATTCCCTTCTCTGAGGGCTGATATGAGGTTTTCACAAGAAAAGGAGCTCATTTTATTTCTCTCTCCAAATTTGTGCCAAAACATGGATGCCAATGTGAAGCTCAACATCTGCAACCACATGAAAACCTCATTGGAACATAGTCCAGAGGAAAGCCAAGTTATGAAATGTTTCTTTGGTTATATATTGGAGGGATTTTAATCTCTCCAGTGTCATGTGTTTTCAGTTAGAATGTATGAAGAGGGACCCAAAAAAACCTGAGAATTTATTTGTAAAAAGTTGTATATTTATTCTTACATGTTTAAACTTCATTTACCTTCATTTGATGCAATACACCTATCAAGATGCTTTTTCCACTGCCCAAAACAGTTATTGAATTCATCAATTTTTATGCATTTTATTGCTTCTGCCATTTTTGTTTTACCTTTTCCACATTGGTGAAATGTTTTCCTTTGAGGACTTTTTTCATTTGAGGAAACAAAAAAAAGTTGCTTGGGGTGAGATTAGGTGAACGAGAGGGTAGGGCACGAGAGTCACGCCATATTTCGGTCAAAACCTGCTGAACACTCAGAGGAGTGGTATGGGCAGGTGTACTCATAAATCATCCATCACGAAATGAGCAAATGCATTGAAAGAATCTCCAAAAAAAAATTCACTGAAGTGGAACGCAGCTTCTCACAACAGAAACTTGTACGTTGATGCCAATGGGTTCCTGGAACACTTACCTAGTGGGGGAAGCTATACCCCAAGAGGTCCACTCTCCAAAAAATTATTGCAGTTTTTTTGGGGGATCCCCTTTTGTACGTTAGTAAAAAAACAAAAATAAATTGACAACAACAACAACATCAAAACGTAGGGTACTGGTAGTGGGGGAAATTAGGCCTGAGAAATTGTTAGTTTTAGATAGAGGCAATTTAGATAGAGGCAATGGAGGTGGCTAGCACTATTAGCAGGGTATTAAGAACAGCAGTCAAACTTCAATTACGAGTAACGATAAACACGGTCATAGGTAGCTGGGTATACTAAAATGTCCTTTTTTGAGAAAATGAAGGTAAGTATTTCATATTCACAATATGGTGCCATCATTTACATAAAAGGAAAAGGAAACACCCACAAAAAAGCTATATACTGTGGTTCGAAAGCTATTTTCTGTCCTAACACATCTCAGGGAATCCCACTTCTTGGTAAAGTATGGTTTCCTATGCCAGTGATTCTCATCTGGTAATAAGCCACATACAAAGTTTGCAGAAAGGCAGGTAGGGAGCATGAAATGTTTAAGAGTTCCCCCCCACTTCCTCCCCAGTTTAGAATCAAGGTTATGCCAAAAATCACCAGGTGGAGAATTAATATCTTGAACTTAGAATGCTAGCTCCCTAGCTGTACAACTTTGGACAAACCAAATAGTAACTCCAACTTTTAGTTTTCTCATCTTGAAACAATAGGTTGCTTTATCTACTTCACAGTTTCTGTGAAATTACATGCATGAATGTGCCATTTTAAACTATAAAATGTGTTGTAAATTTAAGTTTTTCTTATTAACTGACAGGGATAAATGTACTACTTGGTTTCCAGATTTCTTGCAAACCAGTTTGCTTGGTAGTTTCCCTAGAGCTAAACCTCAAATACCTGTGTGCCTCCTCATTGGTCTCAATCAGGTAAACAATGTTAAAACCCACTTCTATACACTTACCTGCCCAGGGTATCCCTGGAGGTGAGGACCTATCCTCACAAGTACATTTTCAGTATGAAGAACAATAATGGCTTGAAAAGCAGTCCCCAAATTTCTGTCACTTTGTGACTCCTAACTTTGTAAACATGAGGTCATGTGATACGCCTATAGCTCCTGATGAGAAGTTACAAAGTGGCAATTTCAAAGAGAAAGTTTATAGAATATACTTGGCAATGTTGAGACTTTCCATGAAAAAAAAAAAAAAAAAGACCACACAACACTTGCTATGAAAAGGTATTACATTTCCTCCAAAGTAACACTTCCTCCTTTGTTCTGGAGGTTCTCCAAAGACCTTAAAGAATTTTTGCAGGTTATTTTACCTAAATCTATTAAAACTCACAAAAATCCATGAAGAAATAAAATGGAAACTATTAGCATGCCAATCAAAGAGATACAGAAACATAGAAACAGTGGTCCTAAGAAATTATGACCTGTCTAAAGTCTTCTAACAAAAAACTGATGGATTCAGAAATAGAATCTAAGCTGTTGACTCTAGACATTCTGCAACACTTCCTCTCTTCGGGATTATTATTGTCACTAGCCTCTACACATAAACAACCTCCTGCTCCTAGAGGGGGGATGAAATCACACCAAGTCACTCATTCTTTCCATAAGAAATACAGCAGTCATGGCCAATGAGCTAATTCACAGAATGTCTATGTGCTATAGGGAACATGCACACACAATCCTATTCAGGTTCAGATTGTTTTTGTTTTCTTCAACTAAGCAAGAGTTGAGATTTTAATTTCAAGCTTTAGCCTACAATTTTTGCCTAAATTTCACACTCTGTCCTTTTCTATTCCTACTTGTTCTTCCCTCCCTATATCAAATAATAAAGAACTAAACCATGGTGGAATGGATTTTTGACAGATTTTGTAATTGAGCTATTGTCGTTTCCACAAAGACCATTCATTAAACTAACATGTATTATGGACATGAAATAGAATTTGGAGGGATGAAAGTCATTCAGCCTTGACCATTAAAAAGAAATCTGATAATTTAAAGTTATCATATCAGAATTAAACTTGGTCTAAAAAACATTGAAAAATGAATAATTTTGAGAAATAAATTCTTGTAAATAGCATACCAATGTAAAATAGGAAATATGTGTAATTTATATATATATATATATTTTCTGTCTAAAGACTTCTGAGAAAAGATAGTAGAGCAGAAGTAGCAGGAATCTGGATTTGGCTCTTCAAAGACCAGCTGCAGTTATAGTAATGGCACTTTGTCCATGTGTACAGTTTAAAAAAGACTGGTGGTGCACACAGAGTTTTAGCTCGGACTGGCACACCAGGAACAAGTCATTACCAGCTTCATCTTCTTCAAATATGAAGGCGGGTATTCTGGCTACATTGTCAGCAATCAGCAGTGCCTGATTCACCCTCTGCGAGTTTTCCATTACAATGCTCATGAAAACTGGAAAAGAGATGGAGTTTCAACAACAGTGGAAACTAGAAACGTGGGTCAAAAATGTGTCATGCAAAAGTTGGAGAATCAACTAAGGAAAGCCTAGCCTAGAGGCAGAGTGGGACAGACACATGGGTAAATGAGATGGGGGATTTTCATCTACACAGACTCATAAAGGCACAGACTCACCTTTCTATGTCACAAAAGCTCTGCTCTAAGGGAATCCAAATACCCTGTTCTACCCTTTGGCTCACTTCAGTCTCATGCATCTCTCAGCCCAGTTGTTCTCAGGAATGAAATGATAATGAGGCCAAAATGAATGTGGGCAGTATTTTAGATCCAGATGTTGGAATATTTACTTTGTTATTTGGAATTTTTTGCAATGCAGGACATACAGACAACTTCAGACTAGACAGGATAAGACTCTTCCCTTATGCTAAAAAAATTACTTCATAAGACCATGAGATTGTTCCTCAGGCCAATAGATATTAAAGGCAACACAGTACTAGAAAGTTGACTGGGGTTGGGAACATCAATACCGCCTATATCTTAACATCTGAAACAATGAGTCTAACTGGATTAAGACAAAACTGATTAATACCCAAACAGTATAATCTATTCTTTTCAAGGATGAAGCAAATAAGTATCATATAAAATGATTCTACAATGAAACAGAGGTACTATGGCACTAGAGAAGGAGAGGAAGAATGCATTTTGAAAACAATTCTAATTTTTAAAAGCTTATAAATGATTTTATTTATTCTGTAAATAGTTTTAGGAAAATAAAATTCCTACACAATAAACAAATACTGGTTTATTAAATTAATGAGCTGACATAAAGAATGAATTGAAGGGACAGAAAGTAGAATGGTTTATACAGGATGAGGGGAGCAGGGAATTGAGAATTATTGTTTAATGAGTATAGAGTTTCAGTTTTGCAAGATGAAAAGAGTTCTGTAGATTGGTAACACAACAATGTGTACTTAGCACTACTGAAGTATAAATTTTAAAATAGTTAAGGCTGCATGTGGTGGCTCCAGCCTGTAATCCCAGCAATTTTGGGAGGCTGAGGTGAGAGGATTGCCTGAGCCCATGGGTTCGAGAACAGCCTGGGCAACTTGGCGAGACCTCATCTCTACACTAAATCAGAAAATTAGCCAGGGGTGGTGGCGCATGCCTGCAGTTTCAGCAACTTGAACGGCTGAGACGAAAGGATCGCCTGAACACAGCAGGTCGACACTTGGGTGGCCATGAGCATAATGGAGTGAGACAACTCAAAACAAACAAACAAACAAACAAAAAAACAATTAAGCAATATCGGGTCTCACAATCTCAACTGACATCAGAAGTCAGGCAAGTAATTCCAAAAAAAACCCCCAAAAAACCACCAGAAAACCAAAAACAAAAACAAACTATGATGAATTGGAGATTTCAGGTTCAGATTAAAGGCAGAAGTTGCCACTAATTCTAACTCTGAATTGCTATGTGAGAATGCTATTTCAATGTTGGCACTGTTCTACCTTTTGAGTAAAGTCAGAAATATGGATTTTTATGTAAGCTCTTCAGATTTTTTAAAAAATCATCAACAAATTCACATTTTTTTGTTTGTGCTCTACAGGCCAAAAAAATCCCACAATATCAGATAATATGGTCTCTAAGTAACCTGATCAATAGTATATATAGAACAAAGCTGAAACCTAAATGAAAAACTTCCAGTTCTACTCAAGTTTTTGTTCATGTGTAACAGAAAAATATACTTTCATATATTTAAAGATCAACATACATTTTACCTATACATCTATTCTTCACTAATAAAAACCATAAATGTACACTATAGCCAGCAAATCAGTAAATCACAACAATTGAAATTGAGGAAACAGTGAGATAAAAAAGCTGGTTAAAAAAAAAAGTAAGATGATCAATTTTATGTTATGTGTATCTTACCACAATTTAAAAGTTTTGAAATAAGACTTGCGAAACTTGAAATAATGGCAAATAATGGGTAATAAAGGCAAAAATTATAAAATACGGGGGAGGGGGTACCAAAAAACCTAGAATTTATTTATAAAAATTGTATATTCATTCTTACATGTTTAAACTTCATTCACCTTCAAAGTGTTCTTCGTTTGATGCAATGCACCTATCAAGACGCTTTTTCCACTGCTCAAAAAAGTTTCTGAACTCCTCAATTTTGATGCCTTTTAGTGCTTCTGCTGTTTTTCGTTTCAGCTCTTTCACATCTGGAGGGAAAAAAGTCCCTCTGAGCGAGATTGGGTGAATAGGTGAATAAGAAGTTTGGGGCATGGGAGTCGTGCCATTTTTGCTGAACATTCAGTGCAGTGTGAGCAGGCATGTTGTCATGGTGGAATAACCAGTCACCTGTTTGATGTAACTTGGAATGTTTCTTCCACAAATTGTGGCACAACCGTCTCAGAACTTCCAGATATAGTTTTGGCTGACCTTTTTGGAATCATGTTTTGTGGAATACATGTAAGAAAAAACACACAATATTTGATAAATAAATTCCCTTTTTGGGGTGGTCTCCCTCTTGTATAGAAGGAAGTCAAAATTGTATACAAATGACTCATAAATTATACATAAGGTAAACTTGTATACATAAGGAAAGCAAAATACAAATTTATATGGAAAATCAGTATATGTGAAGTTTAATAATTTAAAAAGTTTAAAGCATTTTTATTTCAAAATTGATCAATAATCAAATCAAAATATACAATATTTAATTCAACTTCTAAGTTTCTCATAAAAGGAGACATTGTCCTTAATGGGAAAGAGAGAGATAAAGCAAAAGGCATAGCAGGTAGAAAACCAGAAAACATAAGCAGAGTCTCAAATTAGGTGAAAAATATCAAATTACATTGTATGTAAAAAATACATCTCAAAGGTGTAAAAACATTTTAAAAGTAAAATTTGAGATGAAGTTATATTAGAAAAACAGAAATGATAGCAGTTTTTGTTTCTCTGCCTAATCTAGGAGTAAAGGTAATATTCTATAAGAAAAGTCTGAAAACTAGTGTTGTGAGCCAAATATTGTCTATCACCTGTTTTGTAAATAAAGTCTTATTGGAACACAGCCACATTCACTTATGTATTGTCTACAGTAGAAATGAATATTTGAGACAGAGTGCAGATGGCCTACAATACAGAAAATATTTACTTTCTGGGTCTTTACATAGGTTTGCTGAACCCTAACTTCAGAATATGCATAGTGTCATTATCCTGTGACCCATCAATCTCCCTGTACACAATGGCATAGTATTAGAGATATAAGTCCCTCAATATAATAAATCTGATATTACTGCATTAACGCTCTTTAACAGATAAATGACACCAAAACCACATTGTTTCCAATACAACTTATAGTAAATTGATTAAAAAATTGTTCTGCAGCTAGGAATTATTTGCACTGGCAGTTGAACTTCAGCAAAAGGTCAACTTTTTATGTCTCCCATTTGTTGTAGAAAATATTAACTAAAGGTTATGATGTCTGTAAAATTTTTTTGTTCATATTACTTAGCTTCATACTAGTTTTGCACTTTAAAAAAGTTATTTCTGGTCACTGCTTTGCCAAACTCTGTTTGGGCCACGCGTCTCTTTGGCCTCTGGCTGCTATGTTTCCTAAACTTTGGCCCCCTCCCCTACCTTAGGGAGGTGAATCTCCTCTCTCTCTCCAATTTACTTTCTAAATAAATTTTATTGTCCAATCAAAAAAAAAGTTACTTCCTTTGATCTTTACAGCTTCTACCCTTTCTTCTTCTTTCTGTAGGAAACAATTGTAATACACGTGTCATGCATTAATATTACATAAAGTAGAATAATATGACACAAAGTAAAACAATTTTACACAAAGCTCTGTAATAAAAAGGATCATCTTAAAATGATAAAAGGGTCAATTCATTAAAAGGACAATGACTCTGAACATTTGTTTACCAAATATTTGTGTGATATCAACAGAACCACCCTTTAGTGTTAACAGGGCATGTCTTGCTGTTTTGCTTCTTTCTGCCTTACATATTTCTTTATATTTATATAATGGGTCAATTCTAGGCATCATATAAAAAAAATCTGATCATATAATTCTTGCCTTTTAAGTGGGATTTAGTCCATTGTTATATGATCATTGACATTGTTGAGTGTAAACCGATTATTTTGTAACTTATTTTTCATTTTCCCATCTTTTTTGTTTCCCTTTTTTTCTTTTTATCCTTCTTTTGGGTTATTTTTATGATTCCTACTATTTCTTTTTTTGCACAATTAGCTATAACTCTTCATTGTATTACCTTAGTATTTACTTTAGGGTTTAAGGTCTACATCTTTAATTTATAACAGTTTTCTTCAAGTGATAGTATACAAATTTATGTGTATTATAAGAAATTTAAAACTGTATATTTTCATTTTTTTCCCTCGCAGTTTTTATGCAATGTAATTATATATTTTGCCTTGGCATCTGTTAAAACCATGCTGTGCATTATTATTGATTTTTCTTTAAAGGGTGAATTATCTTTGAAAGAGATTTAAATAACTTGTTCTAAAAGCTGTATATGTACCTGCATAGTTATCATTCCCAATATTTTTCATTGGTCTCAGGTTTTTATGTTTGGAGTCTTTATTTAATCCTTGTTATTGAAAGATAGTGTCAATAAGTAAATACTTTTAGCTTGACAGGTTTTTTTTTTAGTACTTCTACTTTGCATTATTTTCAAAGAGAAAACGGCGAAGATACTTACCTTTGCTGTTTTATATGTAATGTGCATCTGCACCACTCTCACCCTGTTGCTGTTAAGATTTTTTTTCTTTTCACTGACTTTGAACAGTTTGATTGAGATGTGATTTGGTAAAGTTTTTTTGTTTTTCATATTACTTGCTTTTGAGGTTTGTTGAGTTTCTTGAATCGGGAAAGCTGTAGTGTTCAGCAAATTGGAAAATATTGTGTCCATTATTTCTATGCCCTAATTACCTTTCTTTCAGGCATTCCAATGAAAAATGAGACTGTAGAATTTAAAAGTGAGTTATGGACATCCTCCCCCTTATTTTTTCCTCTTAGCTTCTTAACACCTGCTCCTTGATTCTTTTCTACTGAAGCTGCCGTGCTTGCTTTTCTAATTATGTACTTGCTTAATAAACTCCAGAGGCTAATCTTAGAACAAACCAGGCATGGAGTCCCAAATGTGGAACCTTCCCACCATAGAGGAGTCACAGACAACTGATCCACCACCAGGCCACAGTCATTATGACATCAGTTAGATCCTGGGATGGGCAATTACTCCAAATAGATGTGGGAACAAAGATGCATAGACCCTGCATCCTGCACTCTAAATCACTACTGCATGTTTTCCTTACCAAGTTTCCCTTCAAAAACTCTTACAGTAAACCTGAAAATCTGAGATAGTATTTGGGATATTAGTCCGCTATCTTTTCAGGTAACCAGCTCTTGAATAAAACCTATTTTCCTTCTACCAACTCTCATCTTTGGAGTTGGACTCTTGTGCCATAAACACCTGGACCTGGGTCCAGCTGCACAATCACATATGTATTCCAGAGCTAACTGATACTATGTTCAATTTTTTAAGCCTTTATTTTTTTAATCTCTTTTATTTTAGATGGTTTCTATTGATATGTCTTAAATTTCACTTATCTTTTTTCCTGCAATATTGTATCAGCCATGAATCCCAGACAGTGAATTGATCTCAGATATTGTCGTTTTTATTGGTACAAGGTTAGTTTAGGATTTTTAAAAAAATAATCTTCTGTGTTACTACGTAACATGTTCAGTGTTTCCTCTAGCTTTTTGAATATATAGAATTCAGATATAATAGCTGCTTTAATATCCCTGTCTACTAATTCTGTCATTTGTGTCTTTCTGGTTCCCTTCAACTATTATTTTTGTTCTTTCTTTTCTTCTTAGACTCAGTTGGATCAGGGCCAAAGGCCAGGCCACAGTTTATGTGAATTTTGGTGAGTTTAAAAATAGAGGCAAGGATAAGACTCTGGGCAGAGAGTTCTTGGCACCACAGAACCTCTGTGGATTCCAGGCTGTTTACTGTCAGTTCTCCAATGGTTTCATCTGGTGAGTGATTCATGCCTCATTTTTAATGGTAATAGAGCAATGGGAGGAGGCAGTCTCCCCAGGTTGTTATCAGTGAATGGGTAATTGGAGGGGGAGGAGGAGAAAGAATGAACGCCTAAGGGCAACTGGTCAGTCTTCACTTATTTTTTTTTTTTTTTTTTGAGTTGGAGTCTCACTCAGTTGCCCAGACTGGAGTGCAGTGGCCGCTCCTGGCCACCGCAGCCTCGACCTGCTGGGCTCCGGCGATCCTTCCGCCTCAGCCTTCCGAGTAGTTGGAACTACAGGCGCGCG
>CAUYQG010122797.1:0-19018 GCA_963574415.1 Tarsius wallacei | reverse complement strand
ACCTCATCTCTACAATAAATTAAAAAAAAATTAGCCAGGCGTGGTAGCGCACGCCTGTAGTTCCAGCTACTCGGAAGGCTGAGGCGGAAGGATCGTCGGAGCCCAGCAGGTCGAGGCTGCGGTGGCCGGGAGCGGCCACTGCACTCCAGTCTGGGTGACAGAGTGAGACGCCAACTCAAAAAATAAATAAATAAAATAAAATAAAATAAAATAATAAAAAAGAAAAGAAAAAAAAAAATGAGCTGGGTGTGGTAGCATGCATCTGTAGTTCCAGCTACTTGGAAGGCTGAGGCAGAAGAATCGCTGGAGCCCAGCAGGTCGACACTCGGGTGGCCGTGAGTGTGCCACTGCACTCTAGCCTGGGCGACAGAGTAAGACTCCAACTCAAAAAAATAAATAAATAAAGCCTACTATAATCCTAAGAACTCTATGTGAGATGACAAAATAGAGTCAACTCAAGATTTGTTTTTTACCCTATTTTCTCTTGGACCAGATTGTCATTAATTTAAAAACAACTCTAATGTGGCATAATTTGTTATTTAAAGAAATTAAACTGTAATAATCAACATAAGAGCTCAGTATTCCAACTGTCTAATGAAACTTTGTCTTGTAACTACAACATAACCTCACCTACAGCTACACAACACTTTTTTTTGAGTCGGGTTCCCACTCTGTTGCCCAGCTTGGAGTGCAGTGGCAATTCTTCTGCCTCAGCCTCCAGAGTAGCTGGGACTACAGGTGCACATCATCACACCTGGCTAATTTTTTATAGTGACGAGGTCTCACTATGTTGCCTAGGCTAGTCTCGAACTCCTGGACTCAAGCAGTTCTCCCACCTCGAGTCTCTCAAAATGCTGGGATACAGGCGTGAGCCACTACACCTACCATAGCTCTTTTTTTTTTTTTTGAGTTGGAGTCTCACTCTGTTGCCCAGGCTAAAGTGCAGCAGCACGCTCCCGGCCACTGCAGTCTTGACCTGCTGGGCTCAAGTGATCCTTCTGCCTCAGCCTTCCAAGTAGCTGGAACTACAGGTGCAGGCCACCATGCCCAGCTAATGTTTTGATTTTATTATAGAGATAAGGTCTCACCACGTTGCCCAGGCTGGTCTTGAACCCAGGGGCTCAGGCAATCCTCTCACCTCGGCTTCCAAAAGTGCTAGGATTATAAGCGTGAGCCAAGCCAGGCTCAGTGGTTCAGCCTGTAATTCCGCACTTTGGGAGGCTGAGGTGAGTGAACTGCCTGAGTCTGTGGGTTCGAGACCTGCCTCGGCAACTTGGCGAGACCGCATCTCTACAATAAATCAAAAAATCAGCCGGGCGTGGTAGTGCGCGCCTGTAGTTCCAGCTACTTGGAAGGCTGAGGTGGAAGGATCACCGTAGCCCAGCAACAGCTAGTTGAGGGTGCAGTGGCCGGAAGCGGCCACTGCACTCCAGTCTGGGTGACGGAGTGAGACGCAAACTCAAAAAAAAAAAAAAAAAAGATAAATTGCATATACATCATTGAGTAGGTTTTGAATTTATTTGTTTAAAAATATAAATTTTTATTATTATTTCTTGCCAAGAAACAGTAACAGAAACCAGATTTGCACATCTATCTGGGAAAATAAAATAAAATAAAATAATATATAAAGCAATAGTATCCAATATATTTAACATCAGGCAAAGAACTGTCTGCTAAGACATAGCAAGCAGAGTGAGTGCTATGAGTGCTCCATTCTTGGACTAGAATATACCAGGCAGAGCCCAGCAGTCTTCTTGTGTTGAAAAGATATTGCTGAGAGTCTAGAAAGTTCAAGGATATAGAACTTACAGTGCAGAATAATATAAGGAGAGAGTTGCATAGACAATCTTTAGAGATTTGAAAATTTGTTACTTCTTAGTAATGGCATATTTATCAATGCATACATGCAAGAAAACAACCCAAACAAGATATAAAATTAGAATGAAGAACTTTAGAATTTACTAACTTGAAATAGTGACTGATCTCACCAGCTAGATGGAATTCCTCTTAAGTAATGTGGCATATGTAGAATAATCAGCATAGTTTGACCTCATCAATAAGCTAGATTGCCCCAAGTAAATATTTCTCTGACCCCATATAATACAACTTAAGAGTAAGTGAAAAAAATCAATTGAAATTGTCAGGATATCAGGGTATAGCATAGATAATAGAATTAGCATACAATGGCATTAAAAATAGTAAAAGTAAATTTATTCTATATGGGCAAGAAGCTCCAGAAAGCTTGAATTATTAAGTAGATTCATAAATACCCTTACAGATAAAATATTACATTGTTTGACATGAAAAGTACAAATTATATTATTAATACCATATTATATATTTCAGGAAAAAAGATTAGTAATTCTAAAAATATATCATAAAAAGTTATACACAATTAAACCTAGAGAGAAAAAAATGGAAAAATAAAATAAAATAAAAAGAGGTTCAGTGAACTCTGGGACAAAACATGTAGACCGAGGTATGGGCAATTGGAGTTCCCAAAAAAGACGGGAGGGTAGAAAATATCAGAAGGACATTTTTTGC
The DNA here is from genome assembly GCA_963574415.1 of Tarsius wallacei. Taxonomy (NCBI): domain Eukaryota; kingdom Metazoa; phylum Chordata; class Mammalia; order Primates; family Tarsiidae; genus Tarsius; species Tarsius wallacei. The sequence goes on along the minus strand of CAUYQG010122797.1, from coordinate 16,474 downwards.
ATATTTGATTAAAACTATGAACCAACAGATTCATGGGCTCAGTAAAATATGGCACAAACTCCAGCAAAGTATATATTTATCAAATTGCATGAAACTTACAATAAAGTGGCCAGAAAACACAAATACACACAACACATAGAGGGACAAATAAGAATGTGGGCACTAAACTTGATTTTTTTTTTTTGTCTTATCCAAATTTCTAACTAAAAGGCTTAGGGAATCATGCCTAATAAGGACTCAACAGATAGGGTTTTATTACCTTATTACTCTAAAATTGTTTTCCAACCTGACTGTGGCATAACATCACATGACAAATGAAGAAGAAAATCAAAGTATTTTATAACCCTGCAAAGCTCTCTCTTGGGGACTCTGAGACTCAGAGAACCTTGTAGGAAACTTACCTATTCTCTCTGAAATCTACCAAGTATAGGACTTCATCTACCTATCAACAAGCGCAATCTCAAGAAACAAGAGTTTCCAATCTCTTATCTCAATACTACTAATATTCCCTCCACTAATTTTTAAAATTCTTTAGATAGGAACTACAAATTGCCAGTCAAGAAATATTTGAATCCACATGCATTCTGCAAGTTCTCACTTATACTTGTTCTTCTTTCCTATGCCAAACCAATGAAAATCTCACATATTAATGTATGGTTTTGTAACTTCTGCCTCCCTAAATTTTATATAACCAAGATACTATTCTACCACTATGGGAACACATTCTCAGGATCTCCTGAGGATAGGGATTTCTGGACCTAACATCATTCATATTGGCCAGAATAACTCACCTTTAAACATTTTATAGAGTTTGGGATCTTTTCATTAACAAATGACATAATAATTTCTACCAGGAAGAATACAAGCTAGAAGACAGTGGAGCAATATATTTAAATATCTGAAAGAAAAAATTATCAAAAAGTCAAACCAGAGTTGGATACCCAAAGAAATGAATCATTCATAAAACCAGGCCAAAAAAAAAAAAAAAAGAAAGAAGAAAGAAAGACAGAAAAGAAAAGAGCATGCAACTCTACTTCATGTCTGTTACCACAATATTCTAGTGAAGTGGTTCATTCTTCAAATAAGTTAATGCTTTATCAGTAAGCTCCACTAAAAAAAAAAAATAGATGCTTGCTATCCTTCTACTTAATATCACAATGTTTTTCCATGAGTGTTCTTTACATCACCAAGTCCTAAAACATAAGTAATAATAATACGCTATATTATGTTTGATAACAACAATGGTAATAGTCAATTTATGCTATTTTCTAGAAGAATTAAAGTCTTGCATTTACATTGTAGTTCTCTGATAATTTGAGATAAACCATTGTCCTCTATACCCTTAAAACTTTGTAAAATAGAAGGAATAATGAAAAACTCACATTGATATTAAAATACATTGAAAAATAAGAAATAACATTAATGATTTGATATAAAGTACAAACAAAATATTAATAGAAAAAAAAAGTTTCCCACAGACTATGTTCTGAACTGGTCAAGGATAAAATGTCTACTGTTTTCATTTTGTTTCACTGGGGAAGATATACTTTATAAGGTTTAGATTTCAGTCTACTTAAGAGAAAAATAAAACAATTTTCCAAACATTGGGAATGAATTTATATTTTTAATTATGTCTAATATTTATCTTTTGGTCAGCAAAACATTGCATTGATCATTGTTCTTGCTAATGGTGTTAAAAAATGAAGTTTAGACCACATATGAGGAACTGAGTTTGACACACAAAAGAGAGGCAATATTTACTAGCTCATGAAGTATATATTTCAGTAAGGAAACAAGCCTAAGCAAAATGATAACAGGATGGGTTCAAAAAAAAAAGAAGTAGATGGCAGGTGTCTCACAAAATAAGACATGTAGATGGAAAATAAACATGAAAAGTTTGTACACCTCATAGTCACCAAGGAAGTGCCCATTTAAACAATGAAATACATATCTACCAGAATTGCCAAATCCAGCACAAAAACAACACCAAAGCTGTTGTAAGAAGTGAAACAGCCAGAGCCTCATTCATTGCTGGTGGGAATGCAGAATGATAATAGCCACTTACACGGGCTCTTACTATATGGTCCAGCAATTACATTCCTCAGTATCCACACTGATATCCACATGAAAGCATTTGATCTGATATTTATTGCAGCTATTTTCATAATTGCCAAAATCTAAACATAACCAAGAAGACCTTTAGTAGTTGAAAGTATAAATAAACTGTGGAATATCCAGCCAATGGAATAATATTCTATATGAAAAGTAAATTATTTATCAAACTGAGAACATTCATGGAGGAAGCTTAAATGCATATTGTTAAGTGAAAAAAAAAAGTAGTCTGAAAAAGTAACATGATATATGATTTTAAGTATACGACATTCTGAGAAAGCAAACCTACGGAGAGAGTTTTTAAAAATTAGTGGCTTCCAGGGGTTCATGGAGAGGGAAAAATACACAGGCAGAGCATAGAAGATGCAATATTATAATGATGGGTACATTGTTTTATACATTTATCCAAACCCATAGGATGTACAACACCAAGAGGAAATGCTAATGTAAGCTATGATATTTGGATAATATTTCAGTGTTGGTTCAATAATTGTAATGGACATATATTTCTGGTGGGAATGTTGATAATGGGAGAATGTCTTCCTCTGTGGCTGGAATATACATATAAGATCTCTGTAAATTCTGTTCAATTTTGCTGTGAACTTAAAAGGATTATGAAAATAAAATATATTTTTATAAAAAGATAGCCAATTAGACATTATTTGAGATAGATAAAATATTTGTAACATTTTTTTTTTATTTTCTGACTTTTCTTTTTCTTTTTCTTTTTTTTTTTTTTTTGAGTTGGAGTCACTCCATTGCCCAGGTTGGAGTTCAGTGGCACACTCACAGCCCCCACAGCATTGACCTGCTGTGCTCTGTCGATCCATTTGCCTCAACCTTCCAAGTAGCCAGAACTACAGGTGTGCGCTACCACGCTTGGCAATGTTTAACAATTTTTTATTGTAGAGAGGAGGTCTCACCAAGTTGCCAGGGCTGGTCTCGAACCCACGGCCTCAGGTAATCCACTCGCCTCAGCCTCCCAAAATGCTGGGATTAAAGGCTGAGCCACCGAACCTGGTTCTGACTTTTCTTTAATTATTTTCTTTGTCACTATAACTTTTAAGAACTCTAATATACCCAGTGATGTGTTTGAGTTTTGTAATTAAGGGAGAATATAGCAGCCAACAAAGGTGTAGATCAGTTTTGAAATATAAACTATTAAACACAAATTCAGTATGTAGGATAAAAAGATGATGTACAACTCTGCTAGCCCATGTCTATAAAATACCCTATGCAAAGAGTCCAGTAGAATGATGGGAAGACATATTCTAGATGTTGACTGAAAGTTTTGTAGATGATTGAAGTAGCTTCATTTAAATATTTATAAAATTGGTAACCCTACTACCAATTTTGAAGATATTAGAGATATAAAAGGACATCTGGAACATTGAGAGAATTTTGAGATAAATAGATTTTTAAATAGAAAAAAAACAAAGTGCTTATAAATACAAGTGTTTACAATGTTTAGCTTGTTATAAATAATCTATTTGGATCAACAGTGTGACACAATAATTAAATATTTATTCAGTTTATTTGTTTCTAGCTAAGATGCACTAAGAAAATAATATATCATTCTGCATGTTTGCTACTTGCCAAACAAGAATCTGTTCTCCATTTCTCATGCTGCAGAGGATTTATGAAACACTTTTAATTTAAAAAATGCACTCTATATAACTCAAGCACTTGATAATTAAAATGTTATCATTTTGTAAGAAACAGTTATTATCTTTAAATTTTTACATATAGCCAGGCTCGGTGGCTCAGCCTGTAATCCCAGCGCTTTGGGGGGCTGAGGTGAGGGGATTGCCTGAGCACGCGGATTCGAGACCCGTCTGGGCAACTTGGCGAGACTTCATCTCTACAATAAATCAAAAATTAGCCAGGCATGGCAGCGCACGCCTGTAGTTCCAGCTACTTGGAAGGCTGAAGTCCTAATTCCCAGCATCTCAGAATAGATCTGACAGTTTTGGGAGCTAGATGGAATTAAATTAAAACAAAATCATTAGGGTGGCCCCTAACCCCATGTGATTGGTGTCCTTACAAAAAGAGATTAGGACAAAGGCACATGTTGAGGGAATATTAGATACAGGAAGAAAATAACTATATATAAGCAGAGTAGAGATAACTCAGAAGAAATCAATGCCACTGACACCTTAACGCCAGCTTCTAGATTTCAGAATTGTGATAAAAACAAATTTCTGTCGTTTAAGCCGCTGAGTCTATTGTACATTGTTAAGGAAGCCCTAGCAAACTTAACACACTGCATAAGGGAAATAATATAAAATTTTTATTTCTACTTATAATTCAAAAAGTAATTTATTTTTTGTTTTATTTTTATAATGCATTTATTCATTATAGATTGGGGGGGCACAAGTGAGGTCACATAATTAGGGTACATGCAAGTGAAGCTTGGGCTTCCAGGTGATACTCCCCAGGTAGGGGACAAGGTATGCTTTGTGTTGTCAAATGCCCCCGACCCTTCTCCTTCCCTCCCTTCCCTAGCAGTACCAATCCAACTTCATGCTAACGTGACTAGTTGCCAGGACCCACTTATGAGAGAGAACGTGGTATTCAGTTCCTTGTTTCTGTGATAGTTTACTTAGTATGATGGTCTTCAATTGCATCCAAGTTGCTGCAGAGGACATGATTTTGTTCCTCATTATGGCTGTGTAATATTCTACTGTGTGCATGTAACACACTTTCTTTATCGAGTCCACTTTTTCTTTTATTGATTTATTTTTTTGAGTTGGAGTCTCACTCTGTCACCCAGACTGGAGTGCAGTGGCCGCTCCAGCCACCGCAGCCTCGACCTGCTGGACTCTGGTGATCCTTCCGCCTCAGCCTTCCAAGTAGCTGGAACTACAGGCACACGCTACCACGCCAGGCTAATTTTTGATTTATTGTAGAGATGAGGTCTCACCAAGTTGCCCAGGTGGGTCTTAACCCGCAGGCTCAGGCAATCCACTTGTCTTGGCCTCCCAAAATGCTGACATTACAAGTTGAGCCACCTAGCCCGGCCCAAGTTCACTTTTGATGGACAGCAAGATCGGTTTCACGTTTTTGCTGATGTGAACAGTGTGATAATAAACGTGTGTGCAGGCATCTTTCTGGTAGAGCATTTATGTTCTTCCGGATATATTTTCAGGACAGAAATTACTGGATCATGTGGAAGATCAATTTTTAGTTCTGTTCGAAATCGCCACATTGCTTTGCATAAAGGCTGAACTAGCTTATGTTTCCACCAACAATGTAAAAATATTACTTTTTCTCCCTAGCCATGCCAGAACATGTTGTTTTTTACTTATTAATGATAGCAATCTTACCTGAGTTAGGTGGTATCTCATGGTAGTTTTGATTTACCTTTCTCTGATGTTTATTGAGGTTAAACAGGTTTTTTATTTGTTTGTTTTTTGTTTTTTGAGTTGGAGTCTCACTCTGTCGCCCAGATTGGAGTGCAGTGGCCGCTTCCGGACACTGCAGACTCGACCTGCTGGGCTCCCTAGATCCTTTCCAATTACCTGGAACTACAGGTGCGCGCTACCACGCCCGGCTAGTTTTTTTATTTATTGTAGAGATGAGGTCTTGCCAATTTGCCCAGGCGGGTCTCGAACCCCCGGGCGCAGGCAATTCACTCACCTCGGCTTCCCAAAACCTGGGATTGCAGGCTGAGCCACCGAGCCAGGCTAGGCTAAACATTTTTTAATGTGTCTGTTGACTGCTTGTGTGTTCTGTTTTGAGAATTTCCTGACATTTGTCTACTTTTTAATGAGGGGTTTTTGTTTTTGTTTTTCACTTTGTTTAACTTCCTTGCAGATCCTCGTGTTAGGCCTTTTTCAGGTTCATAATTTGCAAATATTTTTCTTTCCCCACTTGTGGATTTTTCTCTTTACTCTCTGGAAGGATTATTTTGCTGTGCAAAAATTTTCCAGTTTGATGAGTTCCTACCTGTCTTTCTGAGCTTTTGTAACATTTGTTTTGGAGGACTTGATCATGAATTAATTGCTTACTTTGATGTCCTGAAGGGTGTTTCCTATGTTTTCTTGTAGAATTCTTATATTTTGAAGTTTTACATTTATGTCCTTGCTCCATTTTGAGTTGACTTTTTATATGGTGATAGGTAGGATTCCAGTTTCATTCTTCTGTATATGGTTAGCCAATTTTCACAGCACCATTTGGTAAATATGGTCTCCTTTCCCCAATAATTGTTGTTGGTGGTTTTGTCAATGATGAGTTGGTTGAGAGACTCTGTCCTGTTCCAGTGGTCTATGTGCCTATTCCTGTACCAATACCATGCTGTCTTGGTTACTGTAGCCTTGTGTAAAGTTTAAGTCTGAAAGTGTGACACCTCCCATTCTGTTCTTTTTGCTGATAATTGTTTTGGCTATTATTGCTTTTGTTTTTGTTTCCATTTGAATTTCTGTAATGTCAATTCCAGGTCTGAAAAAAGGTGATGTTGGTAATTTGGTGAGTATTGCATTGACTCTGCATATAGCCTTGGGTAGAATGGACGTCTTCGACAATGTTGATTTGTTTTAGTCCATATGCATGGGATGTTTTTCCATTTGTGTCATTCTTGATTTCTTTAAGTGGCATTTTGTAGTTCTTTTTGTAAAGGTCTTTCACATCTCCTGTTAGGTGGATGCCAATATATTTCAGTGTGTGTGTGTGTGTGTGTGTGTGTGTGTGTGTGAAGCATGAATGGAATTTTGTTTTTTATTTGGTTCTCTGCCTCCTTGCTGCTGATGTATACAAATGCAACTATTTTTGGCATGTTAATTTTGTAACCTAACACTTTACCAAAGTTGTTTTTCAGTGCAAGGTGGCTTTTGACAGACTTCCTAGATATTTTTAGGTATAGAATCATTGTATTTAAAGAGGGATAGCTTAACTTCTTCTTTTCCTGTTTGGATACCCCTGATTTTCTTATCTTCCCTGATTCCTCTGACTAGAAATCCCAAGACTATGTTGAATGGGAGGGGTGAGAGCAGGCATTCTTGGCTTATTGCAGTTTTTAGGGAAATGATTCCAGTCTGCCCATTGAGCAAAACGTTGTCTATGGGTTTCTCATAGATGGTTCTCGGTGTTTTGAGAAATGTTCCTTCTATTCCTAGGGATTTGAGGATTTTTATCAAGAATAAATCAGAGGGATGCTGGATTTTATTGAATGCTTTTCCTATGTCAAATGTGGTAATCATGTGGTTTTTGGTTTTATATCTGTGAATGTACTGAATTACATTTATGGTCTTAAAATGTTGAACCAGCCCTGCATCCTGGGAATAACGTCTACCGGGTCATGGTGGATGATCCTTAAGACTTATTGTTGGTTCCTATTTCTTAGTATCTTGTTGTGGATTTTTGTGTCTATGTTCATCAAGGAGATTGACCTGTAATTTTCTTTTCTTGTTTGTCTTTACCAAGTTTGGTTAACAGTATGATGTTAGCTTCATAAAATGAGTTAGGGAGAATGCCATTATTTTTGATTGCTTGGAATACTTTTGATAAGATTGCTATCAGCTCTTCTTTGTATGTCTTGTAGAAGTCAGCTGTGAAGCCATTCAGTCCAGGAATTTTTTGGTGAGGAGGGTTGTCATGACTGTGTGATTTTCTGGATAGTTACTGGTGTTTAGCATTTCAATTTCTTCTTGTTTCAATTTTGTCGTGTGATGCCAGAAAATCTTCCATTTTTTAAAGATTTTCCAGTTGATTTGCATACAGATGTTTATAATAATATCTGATAATCTTTTAAATTTCTCCATGGTGAGACTTTACCCATTGCATTTCTATTATGTTTATTTGGAATTTCTTTTTTAGTAAATCTGACCAGGAGTTCATTATTCATGTTTATTCTTTCAAAGAACCAGATTTTTGTCTTGTTGATCCTTTCAATTATATTTTTGTCTTCTATATCCTGCAATTGTTACTTTATCTTAGCAGTCTGGATGTTTCTACTGCAATTCTGATTTAGGTGATCTTGCCTTTTCAGCTCCCTTAGGAGTGATGTTAGTTTGCTTATTTGTGATCTTTCTATTTTCTTGATGTGCATGTGCAAATGCTATGAATTTTCCTCTTAACACTTCCTTCATGGTGTCCCAAAAATTCTGATAAAATGTGTCTTTGTTTTTGCTTGTTTCCAGTAATTTTTTTTTCTTTTTTTTTGAGTTGGCGTCTCACTCCGTCGCCCAGACTGGAGTGCAGTGGCCGCTCCCGGCCGGCGATCCTTCCTCCTCAGCCTTCCGAGTAGCCGGAACTACAGGCGCACGCTACCACGCCTGGCTAGTTTTTTTATTTATTGTAGAGATGAGGTTTCACCTGCCCAGGCGGGTCTCAAACCCGAGGGCTCAGGCAATCCACTCACCTCAGCCTCCCAAAGCACGGGATTACAGGCTGAGCCACCGAGCCCGGCTTCCAGTAATCTTTTATTTCTGTTTTGATTTCTGTGTTGACCCAGAAGTTATTAAGCAGAATGTTGTTTAGTGTCCCTATATTTGTGTTTTGGGGAAGATCTTCTTGATGGTGATTTTAATTTTTATTGCACTGTGATTTGAGGAGATGTATGGTATTATTTTAATCTTCTGAAATTTGTTCACACTTGAGTTATGTCTGTGAGTGTGATCAATCTTCAGGTATGTTTTATGTAGAGATAATTAGAATATATACTCTGTAATTTGGGGGTGGGGTGTTCTGTAGATGTCAATTAATTCCATTTGATAGTCAGTGTAAGACTTCCAGAACCTTAAACTTTAAGGAGGTATTGAGGTCTCCAACTATTTCCAGAACCTTAACCTTTAAAGGGGGATATTGTGGTCTACAACTATGATTGTGCATTATTGTCCTCTCCTAGTTTACTTAGCAGTTGTTTTGTGAAGACTTTTTCTCCTGTGTTAGCTGCTTATATGTTTAAAATGGATATTTTTATGGTGGCTTGAATTTTTATCGTTATGCTGTTTCCTTTCACGTTCTTTTTAACTTTTGAATGTTTGAAGCCTGCTTTGCCTAACATCAGAATAGCTACCCCTGTTCTTTTCTGCTTTTAATTTGCCTTATAGGTTGTTTAATGTTGAGTCTGTACATGCCTTTTGCAGTGAGATGAGTTTCTGGGAGGCCACAGAATGCTGCATCATTCTTCTCTATCCAATTTTTACCTCTATGCCTCTTTAGTGGTACATTAAGTCTATTTACATAAAAATTAATTATTGAAACATGAGAGTTTATCCCTGTGATAGAAGTCTTAGGAGGTTGCTTTGCTTCATTTTTACTTGTGTATTAATATATGTGTGTATTTTTATTTTTGTGAATGATCAATATGCTCTGTTAACTCTGTGCTTGCCTTTACTTTTTTTGATGGGTATGACCTTTCTTTTGTTTCTGTGTTCAATTCCTTATTAATCATCTCTTGAAGGGCTATACTGAAGGTGGCATATTCTCTTAGGAATTGGATGTCTAAGTATTTTAATTCTCTAAAACTAATAAAGCTTAGCTTGACAGGGTAAGAAATATTTGACTTTAATTTATTTTCATTGAGAATATTAAAAATACTAATCCCAGTTCCTTCTGTCTTGTAGTGTTTCTGTAGATAAATCTGAAGCAATTCTGATGGTTCTTCCCAAGTAGGTTGTTTGATTGATCTTTCTTGCTGCCTTCAGAATTTTTCTGTTATGCTTACTTTGTGGAGGTGGATTACTATGTGCCTTGGGGGTGGTATTCTCCTATGATAGTTTGTGAGGGTTTTCTGAATCTTGTACTTGAATGATCACCTCTCTAGCAAGATGTGCAAAGTTTTCTTGAATGACCTAATGGAGTGTTTGTTTCATGGTGTTCTTAGTTCCCTTTTTGCTTCAGCACTAACTATCAGGTGTAGATTTGACTTTGGGACATAGTCTCATACCTTTCAGAGGCTTTTTTTTTTTTTTTTGGAGGCTTATTTCTGTATTTGACAGACTGGGTTATTTCTGGTTTTTTGTCATTAAACTCTGAGATTCTTTACTCTGCCTAATTGATCCCATGTCCTATGCTTGTTATTGTGTTTTTTAATTTCCTGGATGAAGGTCTTCATTTCCATTCTTTCAGAATATACCTTTCTTAAATTGATTATCTCTGCTTTTACTTCCTGTATGACTTTGGTGAGTTTCACTTCTAGTTTCTTATGGTTTTCTTTATTCATTTTAGCCACCCAATCTCTCAGCTTTGTGACTGTCATCCAGGGCCAGGTCATTTTGGTGGGCTTCCATTGTTTTGCACTGATAGCTTATTTTTTTTTCAGGTGATGTGTGTTTAAGACTCCTAGGGTACCCTGAGGTTTTTTGTTGATTGTTCCTCATTTATGAAGAGCAACTCTTTCCTTTATCTTTATTCCTTGATTTTTGTTGTTTTGAAGCTAATGTCTCTATGTTCTTGGGACTTTTCTGTCATTCAATTATAGATCACTCAATGAAAGAATAAGTGGTATTTACTTCTGCTCAAATTCTTTTCATGGTTAGCAGGTCAGGCTGGTTTTCAGACTCCATTGCAAGAATTTGTGAGAACAGGCGAGGACATGTGTTCACTGTCTGTTGTTGGCAGTTTGCAACCCAGAATCCTCCTTGCAGGGAAAGGCTTGCATATATTTTTTGTTGCTCCTTCCCCCTTCAATTCTGCACTAAACACTTGAAAGAGAGGTCCCTGTCACAGGAGCATCTTCCCTGTTGGTGGGCAGTGCTAGCAGAATATCTTTCCTTATCCGGGGGATGGTTGACTTTCAGAGGTTGGCAGTGGGTGTGCCAACTGACTGCAATCTGTAGGTGAGCTTTTCTGGCCTGCGAGTCAGCTGCTAGTATTTCTAGCAGAAAGTATACACTCAGGCACTGTTCAAAAACAGGCTTATTTCTCATTCTGCTTGGCAATCGCCTACTGCTGAACCTGACCAGGATTCCTCTTGCATGGGACCATTAACTCACCCATGGCTCAGAGTGGGGGAACCAAACTAGAACATGTCAAGGTCAATCACTGATTCTTGCACACAGAGCAGGACTTCAGTTACTATGCAAGCCTGGTACACAGCTGGAGATAGGGTGCCCAGATTCCAGCATCTGCCATCACAGCACTCTGCTTTCTGTTCTCTATGTCTTTAAAGAGGTCTCTCTGGGAACAGGATGTCTCACCTTTCCAAAACTGTTCAGGGTGTCTGTGTCTATCAACAGCTAGGTCCCTACTTATGTCTTGCTCGGTGAGAGAAGCACCAGTTTGCTGCTCCGTGGCCATTTGGATGCCCCTTTCTTCTTTAATTATAGACTTGTAGGGTATAAGTAAGGAATTACCACATAAGCAACTTGCATGCAGGTGAAGTTTGGATTTCTTGATGGCCCTATTTTCCCTTGATAGTGGACCACGTACCCAGTGTTCTTCTAATTGATTGCATCTATAGTGTATTGGAAATTCTATATCTGAACTTCAGACTAGTAAAAATCTTGTCCTTCCAACCAAAGCTAATGAATAACTGGGCTAAATATATGAAATAAATGCCTTCAGAAATTGAGCAAAAAGTAGTGAAGGTTTTTGATTCTTGAAAAAATATCATATAAAGTAAATTCCATTATTGTTACAGTTTCTGTGTTGAAGTCACTTATCCATCATGATACAGGAGTTTGAGATCAAGTGAAATAGAATATCACAAATATGAGGTAGTAGAGACTGGAATTTTGGGCAGCTGATTCAACCTGAAATTTTATGTCAGCATATCATAGAAGAGGCAGCCCTATAAAAGAGTGACTTTGTGATCTCTTTGGGAATTTGTAACAGGGCTTCAGTATAAGTTATTTGTGCAAAACAAGACACTCTAAGGCCTAGAAGAGATTATTGTTTTGGGAATGAGAGCTGAGCAGTAATGTCAGAGGTCACATTTTACTGGTGACATTGAAGTTTGCTGGTGACAATGAAGAAACTAAGAATTACAGAAATTCAGATGAACTTCCAGAAAAGCCAGTGATAGGTTGTAATGCCCACTTCTGTGATGGTTAATTTAGGTGTCAATATGACTGAATTGAGTGATACCTAGATAACTGGTGAAGCATAGTTTCTGGGTATTTCTGTGAGGATGTTTCCAAAGAATATTGACTTATGAGTTAAGGGACTAAAATAGAAAAATTTGTCTAAATGTGGGTGAGCATGACCCAAGTGAAAGATTCATCTTAAATAAGCAACCAGAAGAATAGTAATTTAATCTGTCTGTCATCTCTTTCCTTTTCAAAGCAGGTAACTGTAACTCATTGGATATCAGACTCCAGATTCTTCAGTTTTGAATTTTTGAATTTGCACCAACAGCTTCCCAGGGGCTCTTGGGCTTGAGTGGGAGCTGCACTATTAGCTTCTTTTGTTCTGAGGATCCTAGACTTGGATTGAGCCACGCACAATGGCTTTGAGTCATGCAACAGGCTTCTCTGACCCTCCAGTTTGCAGATGGCCTATTCTGGGCCATCTGTAAATGTGTAAACCAATTTCCTCTAATGACACCCTTTTTGCATATCCTACTGCTTCTGTTTCTTTGGAAAACCCTAATTAATTAACTTTCCTGGTCATTACGTTAAATTCAAATCAGAAATAGTTTTGCCTTCATAAAGATCTAATAATCAATACGTTAGAAAATCCAATAAAATTTAAGGAAATATGAGATAAGCCAGCATCCCAACAAAACATATACATAATATTTAACTTGTATTTAAAAATCACTAAATGTTTAAAGAAGCAAAAACAATATGAGTCATAATGAAAACTAAAGAACAATCAATAGAAACACACTCTGTGAGAATTGAGATATTATAATTAGTGAAAAGTATTTATGCAGATATTATAAATATATTCAAGATTATAAAGAAATTCTTATTCATGATGAGTGAGATAATGGGATATTTTAGGTAATAAATGGAAACTCAGTGAAAAACCCTGAACTGAAAATTTCAATATTTGAAGTAAAATGTTTTCTGTATGTACTTAACAGCAAATGTATAAACTGAGAATATAAAAGTGTTACTTGATTTATAAACAGATCAGCAGAAATAATCAAATTAAATAATAAAGGAAGAAGATGTAAAATATGAACAGTTTGAACTCCAATGATTTATGGGTCAACATCAAGTGGATTAAAAAATAATCCATTAAATTTTACAGTGCAATTTCATTGAATTGTGGAATTAGACTTTCAGAAAAACATAACAACAATGACTCACATAAAGTAATTAACATAAAAGAATGTCTTATCTTTCCTAGTATTAAGTGAAAAAAAATACCAGTTTGGAAATTCAAAAATTCTCACTGAAATCCAATGACAAAAGTCAATAAAATAAAAAATGACACAAATCACTCACAGATATTGTTTAGTAAAGCAGACAAAAATCAAATGTAAATAGTCAATATTTAAAAGACCTAGAGAAAAATAAACATGTCTGATGAATAACTTTTCAGCATAAACTTGATTTTGAGAAGACAATAAAAAGAAATACTAAAATTGATAAGGAAAATAAAGTTTATCACTCCAGAAAAATTGACCTTGCAAATAAAGGTGATATAAAAATATTTTCTGAAAAAGAAAGCCTGAGAAATTGCATCTTATTGTACTAAATTTAATATTAAAAGATGTTTTGCAAGCTGAAAATAAATAACATCAACTAGTAACTCAGTCCATAAAACAACAAAAAAAAATACAATAAAAATAGATGGTTAATATTTCTGAAAAAATTAAAGCTGTATTTTATTTTTTGGGAAATTACTTGATTTGAAAGAAAGCAAACTTCAAAACATTAACATCTGTATGGAATCTTGCAAAAGTAGGCATAAAATACATGATAAGATTGTCTTATCCTCTCAAGAATACTTATTCTATGTATGAATTTGTTATTCTTGGCAGCAAAGCCTTGACTATCACTACTTTATAGTGATAGAGAGTTACCGAATATGTAATTCACAGGCAGGAAGCTTCACATAGTATAAAATTTGACCAGCATACTGACATCAGGGGTAGAAGGTTTGGTAGTAGCTCAACTACTACAGGAGTCACTGGTCATCCAGAATAGATCTGCCTGATATAGTAAATGAAACACCTATTAAAAGCAGGATTGGAATGCCAGATAAGGGTGAAACTATCTGAACAAAAATGGCTTTCATCTTTCAAGATTAAATATGTGTAACATATGCAGAATGTGTTATGTATATACTCTTTAAAAAATAATTGTTTCCAGAAACCAGGAGAAATTTCCATTGATCCACTTAACTCCACAAGGTTGGAAATTCTGATCCCCAAAGTTAGCATATGCCTACCACTAGATACAATAGACACACTACTGAATTGCAAACATACTACTATCTAGCACATTGGACTCCTGTCCAGGGCTGATATTTGTAAAAAGAGCCCCATTTTGATGAAAGTATATGACTCTTGTTAGTAAGAGAATATAGGCTGTTTTTTCAAAAGAGGAAATGAAAGAATTACGTGTATAATCCAGCCAATTCCATTCCAGACTCTCTTGTTCTTCCTTTGTCTAATTGTAACTATGAATGTACAGGTAACAACACAGCTTGAGATTATTAAATAATTAGCAAGGTCTCAGATCCTTTAGAAGTAAAGATTTACTTCACACTGTTAGTTAAATCAACAATACCTGTTGAGTTGATATCTAAGGGTAAGAGAAATTTTGAATGTAACATGGCAGAGATTATAAATACCAGTTATGGCCCTCAGACAAACTGCAGCAAAAACTTTTTCTTGCAGAAGATAATGGTCTCCCACTAAATTCCTTAGTCTAGGTATTTCCTGAAAAAGATTTCTCATAGTAAATATGGAATAGCTCCCGTGTATATCTGTGTGAAAAAGCCGATTCTTGTAGTGAAGTGGGTGCAGTTAGTGAGTTGTAAGAATAACGTAATGTTTTGTTTGTTTGTTTTTCCAAAATACTTCACACTCTTTAAATGATGCTGTTGGTTGACAGCCTTCAGCAGCTACACATTTAGATGTTTCAAGGTTGCTAAAGTTATGTTCTTTCTGTGATTCTTTCACCCAATGACTATGCATGATATGGACTGCCTATGCCTGATGTAGGACTCTCCTACCAGGCAATCTTTCTTTGCATTTCTCCTGTGAGTCTGGTCAAAACTTTGTCAGATCTTCTTTGAAGTAGGATGCAATCCTTTCCTAATTCTTCTTCCTTCTCTCCTAACTTTCATATTTCAGACCTGTATCATGGTCTAAAGTCCTTTTCAATTTCTGTTCCTGCCCTTTTTATTCTTCATGGTTGTTTTCTTAATAAACCTCTTATATATCTCCATTTATTATAAAGTGTGTTTCTCTGTCGACCCAAACTGATAAGGTGCTTCATTATTCCAATTGACAAAGTTCAGAAAAAAATGACCCTATTTAAGAACCAAATATTTTGTTTTACAATAAAAAGTCATAAGGATGACACTACAAACATTATAAGAAAAAAAATTCCAGGGTGATGGAAAGATTTTCTAAATGAATGCAACAGGGAACCAAAAAAAAAAAAAAAAAGCTTGCATTAAAAAACATGAAACATTATACTTAACAACTTCCCTTTTCACTCAATTTAAGAGTATATTGCTTATTTTAAACACCTAACAACTCAATTAATCTGGAAGATTAATAATTTAAATAATAAGTTCAGCTATAATTTCTGCAATAGCTATTTTAAATACGAAATATTATTTATTGATAAATGTAAAAAACTCATATGTTTATTTGTCCCTACTATTATTTTTTTATATTTTCATCATTGTTTGTAAGTCTGATATTCTAAGAAGGAAAACTGACATGATAGATACTAGTGAGAGGAATATTTTGGCAGATAATATGTAAATATTATATGGAAATATAAAAATAGTAAAAAAAATGGGTCATATTAATAAAATAAAAATTTAAATTGAGGAAACATATTGAGATCTACATTTTTAAAATATATTTAAACTTGATATATGTTGTAAGTAGAGATATTTAAAGACAAAGTTGATTTAGTTATGACTTTCTGTTTTTATTACTCAGCATCATGTTAAACAAAATAATTGCTTACAGTCTAGGTTCAGTAGTTAAATAAAACTGAGTCTGAGCCGGGCTCGGTGGCTCAGCCTGTAATCCCGCGCCCTGGGAGGCTGAGGTGAGTGGACTGCCTGAGCCCGGGCCTTCGAGACCCGCCTGGGCAGGCGAAACCTCATCTCTACAATAAATCAAAAAAATTAACCGGGCGTGGTAGCGCGCGCCTGTAGTTCCGGCTACTCGGAAGGCTGAGGCGGAAGGATCGCCGGAGCCCAGCAGGTCGAGGCTGCGGTGGCCGGGAGCGGCCACTGCACTCCAGTCTGGGCGACGGAGTGAGACGCCAACTCA
>CAUYQG010122796.1:0-35979 GCA_963574415.1 Tarsius wallacei | reverse complement strand
AATCCACACCTCAGGACAGTATAGTAAGCAGTTTTATAATCAAAGCAAGCATGTTAATCATTCAAATTCCAATACAGTGTTTACAATTTCATGGATTAAGAGTGACAACTACATTATCTTTAGGTTGACTTGGTCACCTGTTTCCTGTGACAGGTCATATGCATCCCATGACTCAAAACTGGGAATATGCATATTCTTCAAAGACCATATGAACTGGGAATATGCATATTCTTCAAAGACCATATTCTTGGCCACAGACCGCTCCTTGAGGGAGGAGAAAGAAAGAAGCTTGGTATAGGAGGGGGAAAAGTCCATGTCCAGGCAATGCCTGACAGTATCCAGTGAAGCACAAAAGATTTTAAGTTTGACTTAAGTCAAATATACCTATTTTTTTTTTTTTAAAAAGTCATCCTTTTGGTGTGGCAGCTAAGAAGGTTTTGCCTACTGAAGGCCATGAGGATTTATTGCTATATTTTCTTCTAAGAGTTTCAATAGTTTAGTTCTTAAATTTAGGTCTGTGTCCCACTTTGAGTTGATTTTTGTATGTGATATGAAGAAGGTGTCCAATGTCATTCTTCTGCACGTGGATACGTAGTCATCCCAGCACCATTTGTTGAAAAGACTATTCTTTCCCCCACTGAATTGCGTGAGGGACATCTTAGAGGGGTGTTTATATGTGTACTCTCAAGGTCTTTGTGAAATGATAAATTATATAAGATTTTTATGTGTCTTAAACTAAACAAATCTAAAACAGGTAAGTCAGTGTATATGCCTGTTTCTTTTGAGAGACAAGCAATTACACAAATGGCAAGCATACATCATGTTTTCTTTATAGATTTCTTCTCTACAGAACCCTGAATAATTTGGAAAAAATAGATGTGTACTGTACTTTGTTTTAGTTGAAGTTTATCTAAATAAATCTCTAAAATTAATAGGATATTGTCCTTACTGAATTAATTCATAATATGGATGGATGGTTGTAAGCCCTTTAGAAGAAATTTCCGTATTCATTTATGACAGGACCACTTAATGAGATCTGCATACTCCTTTTGTACATAAAAGGATAGGATTCTGTGTAATATTTACTTTCAATCATTTAGACATATTAAACTAACACATCATCAAAACTGACAGGTGTTCCTTGCTTCATTGGAATTCCTTGGCTTTTTTGACCCCTTAACTATACTAGACATTTTCTTGTGTTGAAAGGGAATGAGAAGGCATCAGCCACATTTGCATTTCATGCCTTTTTCCTGCACAGTTTTGACTGCTTGTACACAATCATTCGCAGACTTTTTGTTTTTTTTAAGATCTAGTTTTCAGGATTCACTTTAGCGTAGACATTGAGTGCCCTGGTTTTGCCAGTCCTTGGCACTGAAGTCGCACTTAAAATAAAAGGACTCCAATCTCATGAGGGAAAATTGCACAGTAACCTGCAGATAGGGTGTCTAAACATCTTCAGCTCTTTAGACCTTTCTCGGTACTCAGGGAGCTATAGCATATCCTGACTGCCATAGCTTCAGATAGTTGACTGTCTCAAATAAAGGCTGGGTGGTTTTTGTAGTCCACAAGCAACTGGGCATGGGAAAATTAAAGAGCAGAACCTTGGGTGTCTACAACTAGGAAGATGCGTGGCAGTAATTAGCGTAGAAGAGATAGTTCCATGCTGTGGACTTTTTAAAAAAGTTTATTCAACCCCAAATCTATAGTATTTTATCTCTGCCATAAAAACAGTTTGCATTTACAGTCCACCACCACAGTTAATAGAGACACAAGTAGTTGTAACTACATGATGGTTAATGAAGACACAGTACATAAAATGTAAACATTGCTGATTCTCTAATTGGTATAAAAGCCTAAGCACATGAAAGTGGTCTTCATAACATAGCATAATTAAAGACCAATAATTGACATAAATAAAGTCTTAGATTTGACAAGATTAGGTGTTCATCTTAAGAAAATGTACTTTAACCATGTTATTAAAGATTTCCTAAAATCTCTAGCACTGGGCTACCCATTATGGTAGTTGTTAGCCACATGTCACTGCTGAGCCCTGGAATATGGCTTGTGCAAATGGAGATGTGCATGGTTGTAAAAGATACGCTGGATTTTGATAGCTTAGAATAAATAAAAGTATGTAAAATATCTAATTAATAATTTTGTTGTGTGTACACACTGAAATAATATTGTTGATATATTCTGTTAAATAAAATACACTGTTAAAATTAACTTTACCTGTTTCTTTCTACTTTATCTTTATTTTTTAAGAAAAGGTCTTGCTCTGTCACCCAGGCTGGAGTGTAGTCCCTTGACCACGGCTCACTGAAGCCTCAAACTCCTGGGCCCAAACGATCCTCCTGCCTCTGCCTCCCAAGTTGCTGGAACTACAGGTACACACTGCCACACCTGGCTAATTTTTAAAAACATTTTTTGTAGAGATAGGATCTTGCTATGTTGTCCATCTTTGTACTTGTTAAATGTAGCTATTCTATTTTTTAAATTACATACGTAGCTTACATTTGTGGTTCACTTTTTGTTTTTACTGGACAGCACTGCTCCAGAGGTGAAAGGATTATAGCTAATAGCATAACTACACTAGGGTTCCATTTGTGTGTGATCTGTTATAAGCATTTTTCCCTCTCAGGTGTCATAGTTTAATCCATCGCGTATAATCTGGGCTCAATATTTCTCAATTTATATTTTTGTTTTCTCACACCTCTCTACTGTTAAGCAGTCCATTTCCTCTCCTGAGAACCTCTTTTCCCACTTTGCCTACTTTGCAAATTCCTTTCACATTTTGAAAGCCAGCTGAAGAGTTGTTTTCTCTGTAAAATGTTCTCTGAACTTCATCACCTCACACCCATGCCCTCAATAGAAAGATACATTCTTTCCTCTGGGGTATGACGGTATCTTGGCCGATATCTACTAAATGTCTTCTGTTTGCTGAGCACAGGGATAGGTTGTTGAAGGTACCCAAATGTGAATGAGAAGAATATGGATGTGTGCCTGTGCTCCTTGCATTCCGGAGTGGAATACAGACAAGTAAATACCCACTCACAGAATGGTTTGAAAAATGCCACACAGGATAGATTCCAGGAACGCATCAAAGGCATGCTTCTCCCAGACTACAACTTTGTGGTGGCTAGGCACATTGATACTAAAATATAAGCATCTGATCCAACAGTAACCCTGGACTTAAGACAATACTTATGTATTTAGGTATATAAATCCAATGGCATATTTTTTTTCACATCCCAAATGGTTCATATGAGAATTGACTTCAAAGTACAAATTACCAAGTAGGCATTCTTACATGCCATATGTGTCCCAGTATTCTTGCAATAACTTTTGATATTTTTAAAAAAACAAAGAGCAACTATAAAATGTCTTCACACAATTAGTATAATTAAGTAAAAATGAATTCCACAAGAGGTGTGCAATTTACTTAACAGGAATGCACTTTCAAAAGAGTTGGATTTCTGTGTGGTTGAGAAATAGGTTAATAGTAAGACGTTAGTAGCTTTGGTAAGTCATCTAATATATGACAGTGGACTTTTTAATGCTAGTGTTGGAGGACAGGACCAATGCTTGTCTCATTGGACAATCTCAGTGATTCAAAACCTGGATGAGAAGCAAAAGGAATGCTTTTAAAAACATCTGAGTAGTCCAGATATCTTTCCCAAAGTTTATGCACTGAAGTGTGTGTGCTTTATACCTTGGTGAGTCCATCAGTCCCTTATACAAACTATGAAGTTTTACTCTAGACAGAATTGTGACATGTGAGGCTATCTGGATTCCTGGTCTGCACCAGACTGGAAGCTGTCAATCAGGAGAAGAGGAGAATGTTAGCGGCAGCTATGCTGGTAACAGAGAAAGGACAGCAGATTGTCAGTGGAGGGGAGAAACTACAAAAGGCAGAGATAATCATTAAGTCATAGCATCCTGGAGTCCCTCAGTGCAGCAACTGATGGCTTTTATACCTCCTGGGAGCATCCCTAACACCTAGGAAGAAGCCTGGTACACAGCAGGAATCTGATGTATTTCTTGAATCCACTACAACCTACTACAATAATTACTTCTAATAAAATTGACACAGGATTGTCAAGAAAATGCCAAAGGACGTCCAATAAACTGCTTAAGGAAATAGAAACATTTGTAATACATTTTTTAAAAATCTCTGTGTAACAGTGAAAAATATTTTTTTAAAGAGAAGTGGTGGGTGGGGGTGGGGGCAGGGATTGGCAGTGGTGGGAATCTGCCCCGGGAGGAGGGGGCACTCCTCATCAGCAAGGATACCTGCATAATGAACATTTGAATACCTAACTTCTGAATTTTACCCCACATCTTTAAAATAAAAAAAATTTTAAAAAAGAAAAATGTAAAAGAAGTTTGAACCCTCCCTTTCCAAAGGGCCAAGCTCAAATTATGCTGGTCATCATTTAATTGGAGCAGTTTGCTTTGTATCCATCCCGAATAAATGACAACACTATAGAACAGTAGCCTTTACTAATTTGCCTTGAGCAGATTTTGAACGGCGGTATATGCAAATAATATGCTATTATGTGAGGTTTAAACTATGTGAGATGGCAACAGATTGCGTAGTTGAATCACTTGGGTGACGCAAAATAATTGTTCTAAAATGTTACCATCAGTCTGGGCAACACAGCAAGACCTTGTCTTTACAAAAATAAATAAATAAATAGCTGGGCATGGTGGCGCCTCAGTTGCTTGGGAGGCTGAGGCGGAGGGATCACCTGAGCCCAGGAGGTTGAGGGCTGCGGTGAGCCATGATCATGCCACCGCACTTCAGTCCCCGTGACAAAGTGAGGCCCTGACTCAAAATTAAAAATAAATAAATAAATAAAATGCCCCACTGCCATTAAGCGAGAACATTCCTACCGTGTGCCTGGCACCGTGCTAGGTGCTGAATCTATTAAGCATTAATTTGAGAAATTGTTGCTTTCACTTTCAAGATCGTGAAGGCATTCCAAAACTCATTCATATTTTTTAAAGGTTAAGGGAAATTTTAAATGCACAATACAGCCGTTACATAACAGGCAAAGAATACAGTTTTATGAATTGTACAGTTTTTGTCTTTTTTTAAAAAGCGCATTAGCAACTCTATTTCCAAACGCTATCAAATTCTTAAACCTATGAAAACCTACATATAAGAATGGAGCGCCTCATCCGCTCATCTGTCTTATGTAATAAGTGTTTTAACACAGGCATGCCATTTCAGAGTTTAGGGTGAGACTAAGCTGCACTTTAGCTTTCTGTGTCGATCAAAAACAATTTCAGCAACGGCACTCATTTCCTCCGGTAGGTCGTGTGTGTGTGTGTGTGTGTGTGTGTGTGTGTGTGTGTGTGTGTGTGTGTGTTTTCATGGTGAATTACTGAATGCTAGCTGCTAGAGTCAAAAAGAAACCTGACATCTGGGGAGGTGTTGAGGGGGTGTTAATAGTTCCACTTAGCTGTTTGGGGAGCGCCGAAGATACGGGTTTAAAAGAGCAAATACACGGAGATGGGGAAATTACAGTTTCCTAGGACTCCTCCCCTCACTTTCTCTCTTCACCAGTCCGTACCCCCCACCCCACTTTCGAGGCAGGTTTCAGCGAGATCGGGCTGCGGGGAGCCGAGAGGCTGCACGGCACTGCCGCCCCGGCCTAGTGATGTAATTGTTATTTCTTATTCGGAGACCGAGCCGAGGAGAGGCTGCCGGAGAAGTGGCAGCCCTGCTCCTTTCGCCTAGCCTGGTTGGGTCAGAGCCTTCCCGGGATGATGCAGATTGGCTGACGGGCTCCGCTGGAGACTTCGCGGTGACAAAGCAGCGGAAGCCAGCCCTGCTCCGGGGAGCCCAGCGGGGCGCTCCCCGGGTCTCCCCCAGTGTCCTCTCGGAGTCACTCCACAGTGTCGCTGGGCGCTTCCTACGTGCTGGGCGTGGGGGCAAAGTGACCCAGAGTTCGTGCCCGTGCACCCCGAGACTAAAGCAGGACACACAGATTCCAGGAGGTGAAGCGGGGCGGGTGAGAGCGAGCCAAGCGAGCGCGTGTCGCGGGCGGAGCGGGAGGGGACGCCTAAGGCGCCGGCGCCCGGCGGGGACCCGGGGCGTCCGGGGCGCCGGCCCGGGCTGTGCGCCAGCGGGAGCCCTCGCCGGGGTGGGAGAGCGCCCCGGCCCCAGGAGGAGCCGCGCGGGCGCCGGGGCCACGGGGCCGCGCCGCGGCGGGGACGGCTCGGCCGCCGGCGCTCGCCTCGCCGCGACGCGCCCGGGGCCTCGGAGCCCCGCAGCCTCCCGGCCATGGCGCGGGGGAGGGGGCCGGGGAGGAAACCCCCGGCCCGGGGCGCTCCCGCCCGGCGCCCCCGCTCCGCGAGCCGCCGGGCCGGGCGGCTCCCTCCCGGCCCGGCGGGGGAGGGAGGGGACCGAAGGGTTAAGAAACTTGGCCGAAGGGCTGAGCGGCGCGGGGCGGGGGAGGGCCGGCCGCGGCCGCGGAGGGAGGAGCGCGGCGGCGGCGAGGCGCTCGAGCCAGCCTCCAGACATTGCAGCAGAGCCCCGAGCGGGCGGCCAGGCAGGGAGACGGCCCGCCAGCCCGCGCGTCCTCCCGCCCGGGCCTCGCGTCCGCGCTGCGCTGGGCGGCGCCGCCGCAGGGAGGAGCTCCGGGCGCCGCGGGAGCTGGCGGGGCGGCGGGCCCTGCGCGGAGCGGCCGGACGGAGCCGGGCGCGGGCGCGGGCGCGGCGGCCTCGGTGAGTGGCGGCCGGGGCTGCGGGAGCGCGGGCGCGGGCCGCGGCGGCGGCGGGCCGGGCCGCGGGCGTCGGGGCGGCGGCGGCGGGGGCGCCCCCGGGGTCCTGCCTGCTCGCGGGCCCCGGGACCCGGGGCCGGGGCCGCGGGCGGGCAAGTTCGGAGTTGGCCGCGCTGCCCCGCGCGCGCGCGCGCGCTCGTCCCGGTCCTGGCCGGGCGGGCCGCGTCCCCTGCGCCGGGCTGGACGCGCTGCCGGGCGGCCGCGCCGCGCTTGGTCCCGCTGTCCGGCGGCGCCCGGGGCGGCCGGGCACGGCTCCCCGCCTCGCGTCCGGATCTCGGCCGGGGGACGAGCCGGAAAACGGACGCTCTCCCCGCGCGCCCCCGACCCCAGGCCCGGCCGCCCGCCCTGGCGAGGCTCCTGGCCCCCAGGCCGCGGGCGGCACTCTCGGGGCGAGCCCGTGGGAGTCCCGGGAGGCCGCCTGTCCCTCCTCCATCCGTGCCCTCCTGGCGATCACGGGATATTGTTTTACGAAGGGTTTCCGCGGACGTGTTGGACGCAGCCGCCCATCCTTCCCAAAGTAGTTTCCAAATTTCAATCGGGAGTTGGTGTGCAGTCTGAAGGAACAAAGGAATCCACCGTGTCTTAGAGGCTGGGAGTCTGACACATGTTGATCTCCAAGGCATTCCATGAGTTTCTACCTCTGTCACGTTAGTCATTTTATTGGACTCCAAAGATAGTAGAAAAAGAACAATGACAAGCACTTCTGCGTTTTAAAAATATTTTCTCTTGGCACATTTTATTTGGGGAAAAAGAAGACGATAGTAGGTATGAGAATTTTTAGCTCAGTAGGAGGAACTGATTTGAGTTTGTCTCCGGTAATGTAAATGTTAGTTAGATGTGAGAGACATAGTGTTTTTAGAGGAAGAGAGGCCATCTGTAAGTGTCCCGAGTGAAAATGGTTGTGAGTTATAGGTGATGAATGCTCTTTATTTTCCTTGGGGGGAATTTGTGAAGCTAGGGGCTTTGGGGATTCATTCTTTAAAGTTATGAATTGGATCGAACCTGCTTATTAGTGAATCACAGGCTTAGCAAGTGGGTGGTATTATTTAATGTTTAATCATCGGTTTGCCACCCTTGTTGAAGAGACAGTGAAATAGACTTTTTAAGCAAATGGTGCTTCCTCTACCTGGCCCCTCAGCGTCGGCTGCCGTCTGGAGCATGTGAAATTGTTTTCAACTTCCAAGTAAGTTGCTCTGGTGCTGCTCAGCAGTCTGGGAACGTGGTAGGGTTGACTGGTTGAGGGAGCAGTGGTTTCCTCACCAGTACTTTTCTCTGCCTGGATGTAGTTCCTAGAGACAAAGAAGGTGGGGTAGCCGCTGCCCTGCAGGCTGTAGTATTGTTTACTCTTGTATTCTGGCGGGGAGAGACCTCTTTCCAAACTTACCCTTAAAAGTACATTAGGAGTGTAAGTTAATGCATATATGTATATTTTTTCTCATTGTTGCTTTTTTTCAAATGAGTGAGTTGCAAACCAGGCTTAATGCCTATGGGAAGACAGCACCACTTCTTATGTGCCTCTCCAAACTCTGCATAACTTGCATTTTACTAATCTAAGCACCCGAAGATATTGTAAGTTCCCACTAAAGAGATATGTAAAGAGGCTAAAGGCTCTTCTGATTCTGCAATTTTAAGAGCAAAACATCATGATTAAAAAAAAATAATAATAACCTATACCACCACCTGGAGTCTGTTTGTTAGTTTATTGCTCTAAAGTTTGCTTAGATTGACATATATTTTACAGTTCCAATATAGTCAAAAGATGATTAAGAAAGACTGGCTTTTGAAAGGCCATTCAAGAGAACATTTATTTAAGTAATAAATAGCAAGTGCCAATTTAAATTATCCTTGCCACCTTTTGAATTGAAAATTATGACATTTCAAGTTGAGTGGGCTATTCTCCAGAAGATATTAATTCAAAAGATTTTAAAACAGGGAGCGTTCAGTTTGTGCTCCAAGGTGGCTCTGACTACTTAAAAACTGCATTGTTTTCAGAGATGTAAGAAATCTTACAAATTAAATGCCATTTGAACTTTTTGCAGTCCAGGCGAAACAAAAGCAGTGGTGGTAAAAATATAGGGGAACGTAATTACAACTGCAGAAATTCTAGAAACTCAGAAGTTAAGAGAGAATGTAGGCTGTGGCGGCGTTGTGGCCCAGAGATTGAAAAGTAAAATCCGTGTGAATTACAGTGGTAATCTGTTGTGCTGGTTAGTTTATGTGTAGTAAAGCAATCTATTAAATGGGAGCCCTTTGGGAGACAGCTTTGCTGCCATGTGGCTTATCACATTGTCGGTGGAGAAGTGATGTTCCTCCTTTAAGTGGCTAGCCTGGGAAAAAAGATGGCCTCCAAGATCTTTAATTAAGTACCAGTTGAACAGAGAGAACTAGAGCACTATATTAATTCTGTCAAACATCACTATTTTAGAACATTGAGGACAACTAAAAATGAATTAACTCATATCCAAAAGCAAAGTTTTATGGAAGGTGACAGATGAGGCAAAATATGTCAATCTGATGGGACGAATAAGATAAGGAGATATGCCATCCTTGACTCTCTAGAGCGAAGCTGATTATTATTAACTTGCCCAGATTCTATTGCAAACCAGTACTAGAAGACGGAGACATAGCAGTAATTTTAAATCAAAGTGGCTTAGGATATATGAGGTTAAAGGATTTAGGTTTTTAATTTTAAAACATGAAGAATGTAAGAAACTTAAAAACTCATCAGTTTTGTGTATCAAATTAAAAAATAATTCTCCTCAGAATATGTGTAAAACATCTTTTTTTAAATCAAGAAAAAAATTATTCATTTTATATTGTGAGAGGGTGAGTTTTGCTTTTCAAATTTAAGATGACCTGAAACAGTTCTTAAAGTGTCGGTTTATAGAGAAGATGAGGCTTTCTAGTCTCTCTCTCTCTATCTCCCTCCCTCCCTTCTCTCTCTCTCTCTCTCTCTCTCTCTCTCTCTCTCTCTCTCTCTCTCAGCTTTCCCTCACCCCTCTCTCCTCCTTCCCTCCCTTTCCCTTTTCTAAAATAAACAGCTTCTACACCTTTGGATGTTTTCTTCCATGAAAATTGCTTTAGGTAGCAGACTTCTTGACTGTGGTGGAATGAACTTTCTTAACTCGTACTTTTTCCCTCCACCTTTTCAAGTGGTTGATACACAGAGTGGGTTTTGTTTTGTTTTGCGTTTTCAGTAATGATTTACTGTTATGTGGATGAAGACTGAGAAAAAGCACTTGCTGTCCTAACAAGTCTACCCATGTCTTCTAACTAGAGAAATATTTTTATTAAAATGATCTTAGCATCTATTCAAAATGGCAAAGAAAATTTTTAACAGGATATGATAGGGGACTTTCAGGATGAATCCCTGAATTAAATTGTTCAAGATGCGTTTCCTTAAGTTGCAGGTTTTTTTCAGGGGACTTTCTGGAGGAAAATGAACACACTCATTCTGTAATATTTAGATAACGCAGCGATCAGAGAAATGTAACACAGGGATGGTCACTAAGACTTAAGAAGGTAAAAACCAGGAGTGTCAAATGATGAAGCAGACTATTGGAGTGGAAGATTATGTCGAGTGGTTGGAATGAACAAAAAGTAAATGGAGGAGAGAGATCTTGTTTCTGTCTCTTCTTTGCATCTGATGCTGAAGCAGAGACATGAATTGCTGATGGTAATAGGCTCCCCTTTCTGAGGGTAGCAATATTATATAAATAGTGGTTGTTTGAGGGAGAGAAAAGATAAGTTCCCTATTTATGCATACGCACACTTTGATTTTGAATGTCTTTTAAATATATCTAAAGTAGAGGATCAAATGGAATCATAAGTTACAGTTTGTTGGAAAAAAAGAATATTAGATCACTTTTTTTTTCATCTATTCCTTTAAGATCTAGAATTTGCCAAGGGTCTTAGTGAACATGGAAAACTGTTTTGAGTGCTGAGATTGAGTGGGAAACTGTATAATTCTTTTCTAGGATCTCTAGTAAAGGTAAACTTGATATCAATAACTACAGAAAGCTTTCTTTAATAAAACACATTATCATATGATTCGCTATTGGGGGAAAATTGAGACCACAGAGACCTCTGAAGTCTTATCAGGGTTTCTTTGCAAATTATTATGTAGGTACCTGTCTTTTTGTTGTTGTTGTTGTTGTTTTCCTTGAAAGGTAATGTTCAGTTTGATGGAGACTGAATGTGTAGGATTCTAAAGATTGAAGTTTATAACAAATTTCTTTTTGTTTTACTACATATATGAAAAGCAGTTTCAGTTTTTCATAATAAATATAGGTACTGAGATGAGTAGAAAGTTACACAAACTTCTGTCTGTGCACATACTGTGTATCATGAACCAGAAATTAAGATTGATTCCTACCTTATCTTTCAGATATTACAAATAAAGCATTATAAAATTTGTGATATTTTAGGTTATCAGTGCACCTGAAACATAAGATTATTTGTCTTAAGTTCCTGAAACATAGGGAAGAACAGGAATGAATTTAAAATAAATAGGATATATTTTATCATTATATTGAAATTATGTTTCATATGATTCTTTTTTTGGTTGAAATAATTCCAGTGTATGTTACAACTTTGGCTGGAAAGGTGACATCCATCCATTCATTCATTCTCTCTCTCCTTCTTCCCCCCCCCTTCTTTCTACTTTCAATAACTAAAGCTGAGATTTTTTTTTTTTTAAGGGTTATGTTAACCCCTCCCCCCCAAAAAAAAAACCCTCCCAAAACTTGGAAATACTCTGACAGTGTTAATAGTTGTGTTTTAAATTCAAAGCTAGCATGGTTCATTCTTCCCAGAAATTTTTTAACTTCTTACATCTCTGGTAATAAAAGCTCTAGATTAAAATGCATCTTGCCTCTTTAACTTTGTGTCATTTAGCAAAAATAACTTTAAGGATGGAAGGGAGAGACCCTTATTTGCCTTAAATTCCAAGTCGCTGTGTGACTAAGCCTGCCATTTCAAGAAATATTAAAGTAAGAGCTTGCTGGGAATTTGAGTCATCAGCTTACATACCACTGAGACCAGGCACAAGTCTGGTTGACCTGATGTTGGTGTTTATTCAGAGCTTTAGTGGAAAGGAGTCTCTCGCTCTTGGACTTGTAATTAAGAAAGTCATTTCTTAGTCACTTGTTAAGTGATAGGGCTACTCCTTGTTTTCAAACCTGTAATTTGCTAAGTACAACAGAGAAAATAAGGAATTTGGAGCCTGTGTTGTTGGTCTACTTTGATTATGTTACTTGTGCTTCCTTTTCTAGCTATGTGAGGGGACTAGGTAAAAGTCTGATGATTAGATAAGAGAAAAGCTTAGCTGAAGTCACATATAGTAGCTAAACTATCCTTATAGGTAGGTGTTTTTAACTGTTGAGTTTGCTTATACTCTACATAGCATGTAAACATGTTAAATATGTTACTGCATTAAAGCATTGCAATAGTAAGATAGGAATTTACATTTTATATACAAACTTAAAATGAAAATAGTATTATAGTGGTGTGGTATTTAATGACATAACAGGACACAATCAAAATTTTGAGACTTAGAAGTTCAAAATGAAAAAGGAATTTCTCTCATGAGGGGACCCATCTAGAAAGTGAGAGACCAGAAACGTTGGAAGGATTGTATTTGGTTTGTGAAAAGCACTCTTTTTTTTTTTTTTTTTTGAGTTGAGGTCTCACTCTTGCCCAGGCTGGAGGGCAGAGGCACACTCATGGCCATCACAGTCTCAACCTGCTGGCCTCAGCCTTTCAAGTAGCTGGAACTACAGGCCCACGTCACCACACCTAGCTAATATTTCTTGATTTATTGTAGAGACAAGGTCTCGCCAAGTTGCCCAGGCTGGTCTTGAATCCGTGGGCTCAGGCAGCCTTCTCACCTCGGCCTCCCAAAGTGCTGGGAATATAGGCGTGAGCCACCATGCCTGGCCAAAAGCACTCTTCTAAAGGTTTTTTTGATTCCTAAATTTATGACTTTATAATAATTTATAACAGAACAGAAGATTTATACACTGGAAAAGAAACAAGGGAAGGAGAAAATACACGAAAAGGTAGAGGACATCAAGAAAATGTATTTGGGAACGTGTGAAACACTCCAAATGAGTAATAAGAAATATCTCCAAAATGAATGAATCACAATTTCAGTTTTTCTCCTAAAGAGATGTTTTGCACAATGGGTTGTGTAGGCTTAGATTTGATTTTTGAAAAACATGTTAAAGATAGTATTTCTGTTTTGTTATTCTAAATGTATTTTTCTAGTTTAGGTTCTGTTACGAAATCAGTGAAGATGCAGGTAAAAGGTAGTATCTGTAGAATAAGTGGGTTAGATTTGAGTTCTAAATTTTAAAATTTGGACTATACATCAATTTGTGCTGTTGTTGAAACCAGACAGTAAAGTCTTCAAGTCTGTGGTTTTAAAAGTAGAGATGATTGGGCAAAAGCTTGGCATATAAAAAGTTGTTGTTTAGTTACTTGCCTCTTGACTTTTTTATTGAAAGGAGGAGCAGGGAACGGAAAAACACTGAGATTTGTGAGGTGCTGTTTTGGGCCATTTTACAAAACACATTTAAAAACATTTTTATTTTATCATAGGAATGTGGGGTACACATGAGAATTAACTACATAAGCAGGCCGCATGCAGGTGAGGTTTGGGCTTCTAACTGGTTCTCACTCCCCTGGTAGTGGACCAATTCCCCTTTGTACACACACTTTAATCCTTAAATTTATCCTTAAAATTCCCCTGTGACATATAGGTGTCATTTTCTCTAATTTGCAGATAAAGGAACCTAGTGTGAGAACTACCAGAGTTTTTAACCTGCCTGAGATCACACAGCTAATTTCATTGATAATTTGATTTTTCTTAGGAAGATGCCCTTTTTTTGAAGAGAAAAGCAGTTGCCATCTGATTTTCAGGAAGTCATTAAAAAAACCTTGCTCTCCACCTGGTAGCCACAAAACTCATGCAGAATGTGCAAGCCTCAGAGCCCCATTCTCAAAAGATCGGTCTCCCCTGGAAGGCACGTTGTTGCCAGTTGATGATTCTGCAGCATTTATGTTCGTTCTCAGAGAGAGCTGGTGTCCTGCTGCCTGCACTGATGAACAAATGGGAGGGAAGTGTAGTCACCAAGGGCGGCGGAACAGGCTCATTTCCCTCTAGTGCGAGCGCTTACTAACTGTACCACAGAAGGACTGCAGTGTTTTTCCAGGGCAATGAAGGCAACTGTGTTTCTAGATGTCTTTCATTAAAATAGCTTGTCATGGTCTTAATCTGAGCATTCCTGGGGCAGATTATGTTTGTCTACTTCAAGGAGAGATTGTAGCAAATTCAGAGCCATCGCTCTTCCTGGTTGAAAAGTCACTCTTGACTGTTATAGTTCTTAGCATGATTTTAAAAATTACCCTATCTTCACTCACAGTAATTTTGTTGAGGAGTATATACTATGCTAATAAACTAGTTTCTGTAATACAAAGAGGAAATGGAGAATGCATTTGTGAAATGTATTGAAAGGAAGTAGAAGTAGAAAGATGAGGAGGAGTTGGTTGCATTTTGGAGTAGACTGTGATCAGGAGGGAGACTTTTGAGTTGGAAATGTTTGTGGTACATAGTGTATTTTTAAATATACACCCGTCATATGCTTTTATTGTTGAACCCACAAGAAATGGAGTTATGAACTTTTCTATCCCTTTTTACTTGCCTCATTTAAAATTTATAGAATTTTGAACCTAACATATGCAAGCTGAGTGATTCCCTGTAAACCAAAAGGTATAGTCAATTTGAAACTATTTTGGAGACACAAGGATGAGTAATCAGACTCATATACATAATATTTTCTAGGGTGCTTTGGATTTTGAATTGCCAAGAAAATGTTGTAAAAGCAAGAAATTTGTATAAAAGCTGCAAAGGAAATGTTTTGCTTCTATCTTTTATTAAGAGAGTATATTTTATTGGACTGAATAAGAAAAGAGGGAAACTGTCTAAGTGAACAGTCTGGGGGAAGAAGTCCTTCTATAGTCCATATGTGTGTTCATATTATTTGCCTAACTAATCCATGCCTTTAAAAAATGTTTAATTGAAATAGACTGAAGGATTGAAATAGACCCAATGATTGAAAAATAGGAGTTTTAAATTTACTGTCTTGTTCCTTCCCAATGTCTGTTGCTTGGTATTATTGGGTTAAAATCCAAAGTTATGTATCATTAGCCTTATGGCTGAAAAACTTCTTTTACTTATCCTGTTAAATACTTGACTGACCTGAATCAAAGTAACAGTATCTTCTCTTTCTTTTTTTAAACTTTGAATTTCTTCTGCTTGGACTTTCACAAATTGAAGTAATTTCATAGTATCCCTAGATTTTCAAGTTGGAAGAGAATTTGGTCAAAGCTCTGGATGCTGTGGATTTGTGCACACTTGTATTAGAGGCGTCTTATTCTACTTCCCTTTATCATACAAGTCGGTTTATACATCTTGCTTTGGAAGAGCACACGGTTAGTGTAGACTAGAAAGCAAAGGATGATAAAATGCGACCCTTTCGCACTTATTTACCGTTTTATTTTTTCTTGATCTTCCTTCTTTCTCTATTTTTGTTTCTTCTTTATCCTATTTTCTCTTTCATTTCTCAGTTTCTCATTTGTCCTTTTTTTTTTTTTTTAAATTGCCAGGAGATTCATGTGATACGTGGGATAAACGATTACTTATTTTCCTGGAGTTTTTGTTACTGTTAAGATAAAATTCCCAAAACACTTTTTAATCTGTATTTTTCTTTTTTTTTTTTTCCTCGACCTGCTGGGCTCCGGCAATCCTTCCGCCTCAGCCTTCCGAGTAGCCGGAATTACAGGCATGCGCTACCACGCCTGGCTGATTTTTTGATTTATTGTGGAGATGAGGTTTTGCCAAGTTGCCCAGGCGGGTCTCGAATCCGCAGGCTCAGGCGATTCACTCATTTCGGCCTCCCAAAGCGTGGGATTACAGGCTGAGCCACTGAGCCTGGCTATCTGTATTTTTCATTCGGAAATTGAGTACTTAAGAATTTAAACAACATTATTTAAAAGTTATACAGCTAGCAGCTGGGTAGACACCTAGGGTAAGAAGCCAAATCTTGATTTATTTCACACTTTTTCTGTTTGTTTATTTTTGTTAAAGTAGTCTCAGAAAGGGGGCGAGGGATTGTGTACCAGTTGTTCATGAATAGTTAATAACCTTTGGTGATGGGTCCAGCAGCAAAGTCTAAGCTGACTTCAAGGACCACCAGGACTGGGTCTTAAGAAGTGGAGTGAGAAAGGGCTAACTGCGTCACTCTTGTTCTGGTATCTGCTTTCTTCTTGTGGTCTTCAGGAAAGTATTAGTATTCATTGAATATTCTAGTTCTTGGATTGTAATTTCTAGGCTGAACATTTCAAAAGGAAAGGTTGTATGGTACAAGTGTGGTATATTCATGCAGTAGCATTGCTTTACGTGTTGTGTACATTTGGAGTTCTATTTTAAAAGCAGTTGAGGAACTTGGCTATTTGTAGGTGGACAGAGTCAGGTACCATTCATTGACTAGAATGACTAGAACACTCACAGGTCAACTCTGTATATTACTGACAAGTAACGTTCGACACTATTAATGGAAGTTCCTGGGTCTGTTGGTTCAATTGGGAACATAATGCAGAGGGCTATGGACCCCATTCCCATATTCTCCCATGAAAATATAACAAGATGCGGAGCAGTGGTGTGTCTTGAACCAAGTGCACCTAGGTCCACACCCCGAGAAGGAGAGTAAGAGAGAAGAAACTAACTGTAGCCCTTTTCATGGGTCACAGTTCCTGACCTTGGTGTGGCAATTGGAAAGGATTATTCTCCCTCGTGGAACAGTGAGCAAGGGAGTTTAGAGGCTCACTACTGTCCCCGGGCCTCCCAAGACCATATTTTCTTTCACAGTTTTCTATACCCCTGATTTTGACAGTCACACTGTTTTATATTTGTTTTTCTTAGTAGACTGTAGACTCCATGAATGGGAGCTTATTCATCAATGTATTGTTGATGCTATAGTGCCTGACACACAGAAGGTGTCTATAGACATTTGTTGGATTGAACTGTACCGGTCCCAACTCTTGGTAAAATTGGTTTTTTTGGGTCAGGGATGGAATGGCCTTTATGTGTTTATACATAACAGTTGTTAATTATTATATATAACTTCAGAATAATAGCTGTCCTTCTACATTATTTTTAGTCTATTTAAGCTAGAACTTCTAGATGGATTAATATTTCTTCCTTAAAATGTATCACCGTCTTTCCAGGCATATTAATCAGGAGGGAAAAAGCAAAACTAACTGTTGGTGACGTTATACTTAATTGGCACTTGAAATAATTAGTTTTATAATACCAAATTTCTTAAAAACCCCACAAATTATAATATATTGGAAGATACGTTTAGCATGATCTTGGGGAACAATATTTAATTTGGGGGTTAGGAAATAAGATATTTCAAGAGCCTTCTAGGCAGTCTCTTTAGTTTCTCCAATAGTCACAAGGACCCAGCAGCTTTGCACATTTAACTGCATTGGATTTGACTACTTTGAAGGTGAGAGTGATAAAAAAATTTAAAATTCATATATAGAGTTAATTTTGGTGCTCAGTAACCTTAGAAGTTAGAGGGTATCAAGAATAATTGATAATCCAAAACCTGGTATGCTATATAACTTAAGTAGTATATGAAGCCCTTTTGTTTACTAGAGGTGATTTCCTGATTCTTAGAACACTGTCATATTTAACTACATTAATAATTGCTGGTAAAAGGCAGAAAATAAAATTAGTTTTGAAATGGAGCTCAGAAATTTTTAAATGAGAAGTTTCTTTTTATTTGCTAGTGAAAATATATAAATTATCTGGATATATATTTATAGCACTAATTTTAATTTTAATTTTTTGAGTTAGAATCTCATTCTGTTACCCAGGCTGGAGCGCAGTGGCACACTCATGGCTACTGCAGTACAGCCTAGACCTGCTGGGCTCAGGTGATCCTTTCACTTCATCCTTCCAAGTAGATAGAAATACAGGTGTGCACCACCACACCTGGCTAATTTTTTATTTATTAACAGGTCTCACCATGTTCCTCAGGCTGGTCTTGAACCCCTGGGCTCAGGCAATCCTCCCACCTCCACCTCCCAAAGTGGTGGGATTACAGGCATGAAAAAAAATGCTCTTAAAATAACTTTAACCTAGTTTCCTGCTTTGTGAACCTTACATTTTTCACCAAAGGTAACTTTATGAGTGTTTGGCAGTGGATTTCTTTTGTAAACAGGAATAAAAGTCTTCTCTCGTGGCTCACATTACTATGTATCCACATACTTACAACTCATAGCAAAAGAAGAAAAAGCTAATGAACCAATAATGTCTGAAGGTAGGAAAGTGAGCACACTTCCTATTTATATGGTATACCCTACTTTGTGCTTTCACCAGGGCTTATCCCAAGTACCTGAACTCCTTTTCCCTTCATTGTTCATTAGTGTCAGTCAGTATGTTATGGAAGTGCATGAATCTCTATACATCGTGTGAATTTCCTACTGTTGGTTGCCTTAGCAGACACCCAGACTTAATTTCTATTTCATGAACTAAAACTTTTAACCAAGGCATGGTGTCTCATTTAAGTTAACATTATTATCCTTTGCAGTGAAAAAGGCAAATGAGACAATGAGTTTGCTGTCATGGCCCCTGATACGAATGTTTGCTTAGCTTTGATCAGTCATCCATCCGCTTATTTTACATTTTACACATTCTTGTGTAATTCCTCTTGATAATGCCAAGGAATGCTTTTCTTTGAAGGTATCATTCTAATAGCACAAACACATTCACCTGAATTTTAAACTCTTGTTTTTCCCTTTAAAAGTAATACATTCTCTCATTGGAATTATTCATTGTTCTAGCACAATTCTACATGATCTTGCTTTTGCAAAATTATTATATGCCCCATTTAATGGTATATTACTCTAAACCTGTAAGGTTCAGGGTTGCCAAAAGCAAAATGGCAATACCAATCAATGTTGAGAATAGGTAAAAATAATCCTTCGGACAGTCAACAAAAAAGGCAAAATTAAAATCTGACTTTAAAGCTTTTGAAAATCTGAAATTAATATGTATTCAGACCAGTATATAAATTCAAATTTTATTTACTGATATTTAAGTTGTTTCATATGTTACAGCGAGAGTGATAAAAAAATTTTCTGGTTGTGTGAAGTAAACGGAAGGACAAATAATAGCATACATCACTACATGGTAAAACTAAAATATCTTTACCATGATAGCATGTTAGTGTGGACTACATTTGATTTTATCTCACAGTGAATTTTAAGGTTTTTTTTTTTCTTTTTTTGGAACTCTGATAAATGTGAATAGCAGTTCATATGCATATAGGTATAGAAATGACATATTTTTAAAGATGTGCTGTGAATTTGCCCAAGGGGGTATGTAGCAAATTTTAATGACTTTCTGTAGTTTAAGTCATTGGCCCAATTGAGTACTTAAATGAAGTATCATTTAAGTATCCTGCCTTGTTGCAGGATTTAGCATTGCTACTTTTAAAAAGGAAAAAAAAAGTTGTAAGGGGATAGAATGTTTTTGTGTGTGGGAGCAGAAAGGAAAAATTACTTCTAAACTGAAGTCACCATGTATTTCGTTTTGCATGGCATATTCTAGAGGATGGTGAAAGGTAATAATTTGTGGTGAAAATATTAGTATCCTTAACACACTGCTGAGTGATTTAACTGTTAATCAGATGCATCATGGAGAATAAAAAAGTAGAACTAGGGATTAGATAGGTTTTAGCATGGCTTTGCCAAGGAAAAGCTATGAAATGGGTGAGTCATTTAATGTTTTCTTGCCTCATAATCAGTTTAGAAAATGAGGTTTTACTTTCAAATGTATTGAGTATCAGGGTGCTTAGAACTTAGGCCTGGGAGGATGTCCCTTATGATTTTTTGAGTGTGGCATTTAATATTTTACAGCAAAGTTTTTAGTTTAACATAATTGAACTTGTACTAGATAGGGTTAATAGGCTAGAACAAAAGGTCAAAGCATAAGGCATTAGGCTTAATTAAGGGAGAGCAGGAGTGGCAGGAGTGTGTGACAGTTAAATGGGTTTCCCACAGACTAATGTCGGTTACAGTGCAACCATGCCTCAACTTAAGTGGGTTATTTTGTGCAAAGGGCAGCAGTGATTAGCAGTTTGACATGCCAGACACTTCTGGCCAATCCCATCTGTTTTAGAGGTTAAAAAAGCACACCTTTATGAGCTGATGGATTGATTTGTGTGCCTGTCTGGTAAAGATTAGAAGTCCAAGGCCAGTGCAGTAAATGTCAGTTATAGAATATTGTACTTTCTTGGTTGGCTCATTGTTTTAACCGTCAACTGTTTTATAATGGGGAATAAATCTGTTTATGGAGTTGAAAGCAAGATGGGTGGAGGGCAGGTGAGGGAGGAAGAAAAATATTTCCTAGATGGAATTGTGAATTAGCATATTCTGTAGCAGGTGTTTTGGATTGTGTGGTGTGTTTTTGACCTCTTCCTTACAGTTTGAGTCACATTGCTCTTTTCCAAGTGATATCTGGGCAACACTGTCAGTCCAGGATATAATTTTGCATACAGAATTGGTAAATTTCTTTATTTAGGCACCTCTTTTTAAGAGTGTAATATTTTGTTCATTGACCTCCTGGGGGGAAAAAAAGGAAAAAGAAAAGAGGAAATGAAGACACATACACACAAACACACCGCTGTGCTCTTTTATGTAGTCAGCCAGGTGCAGCCACAAAAGCAGACACAGGAGAGGCCCAGGAAAACAAAGTTTGTTGTACTCGTGGGTCCTGGGAGGCATGACTTGTCATGCACTGCCATGTGGGAAAGCACCAGCGTTGGTCAGAAACCACGTGGCAGGAGCTAGGGAAGAGCCAGGACAAAGCCTATGTTGGAGTATCTGTGGGAAAGGCAGAGCAGGGTGCACAAGTTCGGATCTGGGTAGTTTGGATACGCTATAGGCAAATACTACTACTACTATTAAGCTATAGCTATATACTAATAATAGCTTTGAATAAGCTCTAAGGTGTGTAAGTTCTCAACTGTAAGGGTGGTAGCTGATTTACCTGGTTGGTACCTGGCCCTGGGATGATGCTGTCTCCTAGGTTGTTTGGGCCAGGGAGGAGTTATGGCTGTGGCTCAGTTAGTTGGCATGTCAAAGGCATGCTGAGCCTTTGCCCTCTGTAGGAATTGACTAGCCCCTGGAGGGACAGCCTTGCCCTTGGAGGGGCTGTCTCTCCCCGACCATAGAGGTTTTTAAGAAGTCGAAACATCATACTATACAGAAAATAAGAAATGTAAACAACACACATGTATACTTGCTTTGTGGGTATGATTTACAGTGGAACCATTAATATTGTTCATTTTCAGTTCAAGATTGTAACCCATTTAAAAATACACAAAAGATAGGTTGTGGTTATAGAAATTGGTTTCAACATATTCTGATAACCAAAGAAAGGAAAGAAATTCTAATTTTATACAGATGAAATAATTCTCTAGATATCGTCCTTATAATCAATGAGCTTAGAAACATAAAGCATTAAGTCTTTTGGGGTAGGCAGAGAGAAATGTTTGAAAGAAATAACAACTTATCTTTATCTGAAGATTATGTTCTCCCTGAGGTTGGAGTTCAAATAAAAGTGTAACCAGGAACATTGGAAACAACATTGCAAAAATCTGATTGGTCTCACATGCTCCAATCCTTGTTAAAGAATGTGAACCAAGAATTGTCTGTTACATAGTTACACAGATGATATATTTCATATCTGACCCTGAACTACAGAAAGAAAATTAAAATACCTAAAGAAGATATGGTCACTGAAAATTATATGTAGATAATAGTAATTGGTATTTTATTAAATATATGTATGCATTTACTTTAAAACTAAGCTAATTCAAATTGAATTGCTAATTTATAGAAATAAATTAAGACATTTTCTCGTTTAGAAAGGGCAAAGTGACATCATGATATAGGAGTTTAGGAATATAGTACTTAAATACACACACACACACACACACACACACACATACACACACACACACATTCTTGTGTTCTTTGTGGGTAGCATCAATTGAAATGATTTGGATCTAATACGGATTTGTATGAAAAAAGTTTTGCCCTTCTCTGTGGGGAGAGAAGGTAAAGAAGCATACATTTTATAATACTGTTGCTTTTCTTGTCAAAGATTGGCCTGATTAATATAAAAGTGCTTGGATAGTAAATTAAATATGAGAGGTTTACCCAATTTAATGGATAGAAACTTCTTAAATAAATCTCCCAGTGATGTTGCATTAAATCTGAAAAAAATACTTGAAGCTCTACATTTGTACTAATAATATAAACATTTTTAAAGTACCCTAGATTTTATCCTTTTGATTTTTATCCCTTTTCTCCAGTACCTTCTAGTGCTGGTAATGTCCGGTTTGTATAGAATTGCGTTTTACTAAAGGGAAATATTTTGTAGGCTTGATTTTTGTGTGTTTATTTGATATATTCTGAGGTTTTGAGGCATACACATTGTCCCTTGTATCTATGGAAGTTAATTTCTTTTCATCTGTTGTACTTTCTTTCTTTTACTAATATGCTATTATTGGACTTGAGACATGTAAAGTATGATATTCTAAGCAAATTGGTTGTACATATGTTTGTTTAGGTCATTACAAATAAAAGCACAAACTCTTGTACTTAACATCTTGTGTTTGCAATTCTTATTCTAAAACTATCACTTTGTATCCTGATTATTAGTTCTTAGAAAATTTTATGAGGCAATGGAAAAATTAATAGCCTTGTTTTGTATTTTGATTTTGAATGCCATTAGAGTATAGAATTGTTCTTTGCCTCTATTCAGGCAGATCAATTTTAAGAAGAAAGCCATAATTTATGATGAACTTATTCAAATATATGCTCTTAATATGTATATATACATTCATAAAATCAGCATATGTGTGTTTCAAATAGGAATTTCAGCACCTGTTGATTGCATTAAGCGTTTGGTATCTTCTAATAAGGGATGGAAAAGGTGCTGCCACACCATGTTAGTGGATCATTTCTCCTTGGTAAATTGCATACATCCTACTTTTTGTGTATTCTGTGACCTTGCAGTCAATGACTTCAGCCCAGAATAGTTTCAAAGTCATGTAAATGAATGCAATTAAGGTATTGCTTATCATCTTACATAGTTCAGATGGAACTTTATTGGATAGAGAGGTTTATTTGCTTTATGAGGAAGGTCAAAATAAGGTTAAATTTTATTACGTAAAATGATTTGGTAATGTTTTTATTTAGCTGAAGAAAGAGTAGTGTCCTAATAGGAAATGATAATGCTTTTTTTTCTCTCTCTCTTTCTCTATCACCTGGCGGGCTCTTCAGGGTTTGTTTGTTTTTTCTTTCTAATCGTTATAAACTATTTTAAGGAGATGCCTTCTGTCTACTTCTAAGATTTTGGGAACATGCTGCCCTTAGTTAGGATTCTAAGTATCTTTGATTTATACATATAGGTGATATACCCTACTGCTCATGGAGAGTGACTTTGGTGTTGCTGATGTCTAGGCATACCTCATTTTACTGCATTTCTCTTTCCTGCTTTTTGAAGATGCTATGTTTTTTGTTTTTTTTTACAAATGGAAGGTTTGTGGCAAGCCTGCATCAAGCAAGTATATTGGCACCATTTTCCCAACAACATATGCTCACTTTGTGTCTCTGTCACATTTCGGTGGTTCTTGAAATATTTGATTTTTTTCATTATTACTGTATCTGTCATAGTGGTCTGTGATCTTTTACATTGTAGTTGTTTTGGGGGCACCATGAACTGTACCCATATAAGCTGGTGAGCTTAATCAAGAAATGTGTGTGTTCTGATTGTTTTACTGACTGGTTATTCTCCTATCTCTCTCCTTCTTCTTGGGGGAGACACAATATTGAATTTAGGCCAGTTAGTAACCCTTCATGTTCATGTTCTCTGAGACACACAATATTGAATTTTAGGCCAGTTAGTAACCCTACAATGGCCTCTAAGTGTTCAAGTGAAAGAAAGAGTCGTCGGCTTCTTACTTTAAATCAAGAGCTAGAAATTATCAAGTTTAGTGAAGAAAGTGTGGTGTCGAAAGCCAAGATAGGCCTCTTGTGCCAGTTAGCTAAGTTGTGAATGCAAAGGAAGAGTTGTTGAAAGAAATTAAAAGACTAATCCAGAGAACACACACATGATAAGAAAGCAAAGCAGGTTTATTGCTGATATGGAGAAAGTTTCAATGGTCTGGCTGGAAGATCAAACCATCCACAACATTCTCTTAAGCCAAAGCCTAATCCAGAGCAAGACCCTGTGAAGGCTGAGAGGTGAAGAACCTGCAAAAGAAAAGTTTGAAGCTAGCAGAGATTGGTTCATGAGTTTGAAGGAAAGAAGCCATCTCCATCACACAAAAGTGCGAGGTGCAGTAGCTAGTGCTGATGGAGAAGCTGCATAAGTTATCCAGAACATCTAGCTAAATTCATTGATAAAGATGGCTGCAATAAACAACAGATTTTCAATATCGATGAAACAGCCTTCTGTTGGAAGAAAATGCCATCTAGGACTTTCCTAGCTGTAGAGGAGAAGTTAGTACCCAGCATAAAAGCCTCAAAGGGCAGACTGACTCTCTCGTTAGGGGTTAATGCAGCTGGTGCCTTGAAGTGGAAGCCAATGTTTATTTGCCATTTCAAAAATCCTTAAGAATTGTGTAAATCTGCTCTGCCCGTGCTCTGGAAATGGAACAACAAAGCCTGAGTGACAGCGTGTCTGTTTATAGCATGGTTTATTGAGTAGTTTAAGCCCACTTTGGGGACTTACTGCTCAGAAACAGAGATTCCCTATTACTGCTCATTGTGCTTCATCACCCAAGAGCTCTGATGGAGATGGACAAGGAGATGAATGCTGTTTTCATGCTTGCTAACATAACACAGCAACCATTCTGTAGCCTTCAGATCAAGGAATAATTTCAACTTTCAAGTCTTTCTATTGAAGAAAGACATTTTGTAAGTCTATGGCTGCCATAGATAGTGATTCTTCTTATGGATCTGGGCAAAGTCAACTGAAAACCTCTTGGAAAGGATTCACCATTCTAGGTGCCATAAGAACACTCATTGTTCCTGGGAGTAGGTAAAAATGTTAACATTAATAGGAGTTTGGGCTAGGCTCAGTGATTCAGCCTGTAATCCCAGCTTTTTGGGAGGTTGAGGGGAGTGGATTGCTTGAGCCCACGGGTTTGAGATCAACCCTGGCAACTTGGCGAGACCTCGTCTGTACAATATCAAAAATTATCTGGGCATGGTAGCATGTGTCTGTGGTTCCAACTACAGGCTGGAAGGCCAAGGTGGAAGGATTGCCGGAGCCCAGCAGGTCAACGTTGGGGTGGCTGTGAATGTGCCACTGCACTCCAGCCTGGGCGACAGAGTGAGACTCCAACTCAAAAAAAAAAAAAAAAAATAGGAGTTTGGAAGCAGTTGATTCCAACCCTCATGGATGACTTTGAGGGATTCAAGACTTCAGTAGAGAAATTAACTGCAGATGTGGAACTAGCAAGAGAACTATAATTAATTTAGAAGTGGAGCTTGAAGAC
The DNA here is from genome assembly GCA_963574415.1 of Tarsius wallacei. NCBI lineage: Eukaryota > Metazoa > Chordata > Mammalia > Primates > Tarsiidae > Tarsius > Tarsius wallacei. Next base: position 10,538 of record CAUYQG010122796.1, on the reverse strand, counting down.
ATGACTTAATTACTACAATCTCATGATAAAACATAAATGAATAAGGAGTTGCTTCTTATGATCCCTGTTGCTGCAGAGGACATGATTTTGTTTTTTTTTTATGATTGGGTAGTATTCCATGTTGTATATGTACCCCATTTTCTTAATCTAGTCTACTGTTAATGGACACCTAGGTTTATTCCATGTTTTTTCTATTGTGGATAAATATACAAGTGCTAGTGTCTTTATGGTAGAGAAGTTTATGCTCCTTTGGGTATATACCCAGTATTGGATTGTTATGTTGAATGATAACTCTATTTTAGTTCTTTGAGAGATCTCCACACTGTTTTCCACAGGAGTTGAACTAACTTTCATTTCCACCAACAGTGTAGAAGCATTCTCTTTTCTAAAATTGGTTTCTTGAGATGCAGTCTACTCCTGGTGAAGGTGCTATGAATATTTTTGAAATACCAACACATGATTTGAAATATGACATAAACTGAGTTCATAAAGGACAAGTAGCATTTGGGAAGCGACTCCAGTTCTACTGTGGGTAATATGCTATCAAACACATCATACAGAGAAACCTTTCATGAAAGTAAGAGCCAATCAATGTGTCAAACTTTATTATCGTCTTATTTTAAGAAATTGACACAGCCTTTCCAACCTCAGGCAGCCACCAACCTGATCAGTCAGCAGCCATCAACATTGAGGCAAGACTCTCTACCAGCAAAATGATTACGACTTGCTGAAGGTTCAGATGGTTGTTAGCATTTTTTAGCAATACGGTATTTTTAAATTTAGGTATGTTCATTGTTTATTTAGACATAATGCTATTGCACACTTAATAGACTACAGTATGCTGTAAGCATTTCTTTGAATGCATTGGGGAACTCCAAAATTTGTGTAATTGTTTTATTGTGATATCTGCTTTATTGTGGTGTTCTGGAATGAACCCACAATACCTTTGATGTATGCCTGTATGTGCTTAGAGGATTTATGTTTAGGTCTCTGTACCATGCTAGTTGATACAGGATCTCAGACATGTCACTAGAGTTCCAACTCATTTGAGTGGAAAGGAGACCTGCCACCCAACCAGGCTGGGGTTGGGAGAGTTGACATAGATACAAGAAACTTGCAGATGAATAACTGAGTGTGTGTTTGTCTTTCTCTCTCTCTCTCTCTGTGTGTGTGTGTATAGTAATTGAAAGAAAGGAAAATGATTTTCATTATAGTTGGTCCATATATCTACCTTCTTTTCTTTTCTTTTCTTTTTTTTTTTTTTGCTTAAGCTTGGTGTATTAATTGATTAAACATCTAAGGTTTGTTGATTTCATTTAGCAGGCATTTACTGAGTATCACTATATACCTTTCACCATGTACTGAGGGATTCAAAGATGAATGAAGGGCTCACAGACACAAGGAGAATAATAATATTAACCAGTATATAGATAAAACGACCTAGAGGCATAGTGGTGAAGAGCCTGCTTGGGTGGGATGTTGGGGAAGTATTGCTCTAAGAAAGTTGGCATCTGTATATGGTTTAAAGGAGACCTAAGTAAAATGAAAAGATCATAGAAAATAACTACTTTATTTCAGGAGATTGGAATTAGGGTTTACAGATTTATTTTTGGTCAAAACTGTTACCCTTGAGAACTGATCATAGGTTATAGGCTAGGAATTGTGAGTTCTAGAGTGTAAGTCAGATATAAGTATAGTGGCTAATGGAATGACGCTGTGGTGGTATCAGGGAGTTTGCATAGTACTTTCCTTATCACCAGTTATCGTCACTGTCCATTATCCTGTTGACCAAAATATAGTTTCCTCAGCCATAGCGTTATTAAATAGTATGCTGTATCTCTTACAGGCCAAAAACTTTCATCTACTCTTTTGTTCCTGAAAGGATAGACTTTTCCATATGTCAGTGTCATTCTAGATCTAGTATGGTTCTAATTCTGAGTTTAACATTTTCTGTTCCTAGTGTTCTGTAAAATAAATGAGGTATTTCAAACTCTGCAGTGACTATTAAATAATTCTTATTCTCCCAGAATCCTTGATTGAAATTCTTCTTTATCCCTGACATTAACTTCCCACATTTTTGAGAAATAGGGGCAGTCTTTATAGTAGTGTAAAAACAAATAGGTAATGCATTTTGGTAAATAATTCTGCAAGTTGTTTCATCCATTGTGGCCAACAACTACACCCAAGGAAACCATGTATCATTAAGAATACTTTTTGCCTTGCAGTATTATATCTTTTTTGTTGTTTATTGAGAAGTTTTAGTTAGTAGTTAAAATTCCATTATAAAGCATGCTATTGAAGTTCTTTTAAAATAAGATGCACTTGAAGTAATATTTATTTCTCTTAATTTGCAGGGAGTGTTTGGATTGTGAGCTATTTTCAGAACTCTGTTCTCAGGACCCATTATTTTAACATTTGGGAGAAACACATTGAGAAGGTATTGTATTATTACTCCATTTTGTAAACTGTAGTCAAGCCTTTCCAATTATAGAGAAGTAAGACTATTGTCCCATATTACATTGTTTATTTTTCTTTAATTTTGAGACGTGATAAACTAGTTCAGTATTCGTCACAAGGAAGACGAATATATTTCAATCATAATAAATCTGAATTCTGTCTGAGTAAAAAATGTGGTTTATAGTAAATCAGTTTTACCTATTTTAAACACAAGTATCAAAATAATAAAATAAAGTACAAAGAAAAAATAAAAATAAACGCAAGTATCTACATTTTACCTTTTTTATTGAACTATTTAAAAGAATGTCTTAGCTGGGCTCAGTGGCTCAGCCTGTAATCCCATGCCTTGGGAGGCTGAGGTGAGTGGATTGCCTAGCCCGTGGGTTCGGGACCCACCTGGGCAACTTGGCGAGACCTCATCTCTACAATAAAATCAAAAACTTAGCCGGGCGTGGTAGCGCTCGCCTGTAGTTCCAGCTACTTGGAAGGTTGAGGCGAAAGGATCGCCGGAGCCCAGCAGGTCGAGGCTGCGGCCGGGAGCGGCCACTGCACTCCAGTCTGGGCGACAGAGTTAGAATCCAACTAAAAAAAAAAAAAAAAAAAAAGAATGTTTTGATTTGAAAATAAGATATATAAAGTTCTTATTTATCTAAGACAGCATGTAGCATACATTAAACATTCAGGCAGTCTTGAAGTCCTTCTGCCTGTGACATCTCTACCATCTAGTATGGGGATCAGCTGCCACCCATGTTTCTGTCAGTCTGTCATCAGGATCCATGGACAAGAGTGTCAGGACATGTCATAATACTAGGAAGAAAGGCTATGTTAAGAAGGTCATAAGTTGAGAAACTTACCTGCTTTATACTGTGTACTTTCTTTTGTACCTATCTCAGTCCTTTTGGACTGCTATAATAAAATGCCATAGAGTAGGGGCTTATAAACAACAAAAGTTTATTTCACAGTTCTTGATCTAGTCTAAGATCAAGGTGCCAGCAGATTTAGTATCTAGTGAGAGTCCACTTTTTCATAGACGGCCATCTTCTCACTGTAACCTCAAGAGACCAGGACACTCCTGGGACCTTTTTTTTATCAGGGCACTCGTCTCATTCGTGACACATTGCCTTCATGCCTTAATCACAGAAGCCACACCTCCAAATAGCTTCATGTTGAGAATGTTGTTTCAACTTATGAATTTTGGGGGGACACAGACATTCAGACCATAGCATACTCTGTAGAGCCCATATGGATATGCCAGCCGATTGACTAAAGTCGTCAGTGAACATAGTCTCCTTGATGCAAATTCAAGATTTCCTTCTTAATATTCAACTTTTGCCTTCCCTGCGCCTTGTGTTTTCCTTTTTAAAAACTTTTGCCAACTGTCTTATTTGGAAGAAACAGATGAAGGAAGGATACATAAATACATTTAATACAATAATGTGTTTGTTAAGGCTGTAGTGAATAGGTCAACTTATTTTGATACATATTTACTTATTAGCTGACTGCTCATGATTTTTAGTCACATGAAATAGCACCAAAAATTGGCTTTACAAATTTTCCTAATCACTATTAAGTGACATGAATTTCTAGAGTTGTATTAATATGGTATTTTAAGTTTGCTGAGCTGGGCTCGGTGACTCAGCCTGTAATCCCGTGCCTTTGGGAGGCTGAGGTGAGTGGATTGCCCGAGCCCACGGGTTTGAGACCCGCCTGGGCAAGCAAGACCTCATCTCTACAATAAATCAAAAAATTAGCCGGGCGTGGTAGCGCGCGCCTGTAGTTCCAGCTAATTGGCAGGCTGAGACGGAAGGATTGCCGGAGCCCAGCAGGTCGAGGCTGCGGTGGCCGGGAGCAGCCACTGCACTCCAGTCTGGGCGACAGAGTGAGACTCCAACTCAAAAAAAAAAAAAAAAAAAAAAAGTTTGCTGAGCACACTGCATTGAGTTTTAAAATAGAGACTCTGTTTTATGTTTAAGATTATTCACTATTGGCAAACCAGCAATTTCTTTCTTTTCTTGTTGGTTATGGGGGGAAAGTAAAAGCAAATAGAAAATGTAAATAATAAGTTATGTCTCTAAAAGAACTTGTAAATGAACCCAAATATTAGTTAAATTTTAATTTTTTTAGTAAAGGAAATTCTATGATCAGAAATTAGATTTTTTGGAGTTTAGAGTTACCTTTTTAAATGGAAGATAAGAATTAACAAATACAATGAACTATTTGAAGATATGAATATTCAAGTTTATTTATAAATTGTTATATATAAATATTTATACTTGAAGTCTATTATGAAGTATTCAGTTATGAAAGTGTATCTTTTAATCTCAAAATTAAGAATATGTTTGAATAGAGTTGATAGTTTCTATTTTTTATTAAAAAGAAACTGCAAAGAAGTTAAAAGTTTAGTTTAAAGGATTAAGTAGACAAATTATCTTGTAAATTCAGTATAGGAATTAGTTTTAAGTAATTATTTTGAAAAGAAATTATAGCTGGGCTCAGTGGCTAAGCCTGTAATCCCGCGCCTTGGGAGGCTGAGGTGAGTGGATTGCCTGAGCCCGCGGGTTTGAGACCTGCCTGGGCAACTTGGCGAGACCGCATCTCTACAATAAATCAAAAATTAGCCGTGCATGGTGGCGTGCACCTGTAGTTCCAGCTACTTGGAAGGCTGAGGCAGAAGGATTGCGGGAGCCCAGCAGGTCGAGGCTGCGGTGGCCGGGAGCGGCCACTGCACTCCAGTCTGGGTGACAGAGTGAGACTGCAACTCAAAAAAAAAAAAAAATTATAGTGTATAAGATCCTTTTAAGAATACATTTCTTATTTTTATAAAAAACACAGGTATCTGCATTTTACCTTTTTTGTATTGAACTATTTTAAAGAATGTCTTGATTTGAAAATGAGAAATATAAAGTTCCTGTTTATCTAAGACAATATTTATGAAGTATAACTTCATGTAATCAGACACTCTTACTTTCTAGCTTGATTGTTTTCCACATAAGTATACATTGCATAACTGTCACCCTACCCCAGAAGTCTTACTGTAGTCTTGTATTTTCTAGACAGTGCATCTTTTACCATAGATTAGTTTTGCCTGTTCTGAACTTTATAAAGTTGGACTCATGTAGTATGAACTCTTGTTTCTGAATTTTTAAATCAACTTTATGTCTATGAGAGTCATCAGTGTTGTATATATCATTTGTTTTTTTCCCTAAAATTGTCTATATTTTATTATATCATCACTTATTTATTCTACTGTAAATGAGCACTGAGTTATCTTTCCAGTTTGTGGTTACAATAAGGCTGCTATGAGCTTCTTCATATCTTTTGGTAGAAATTCGTATTCATTTCTGAGTACAGTATTTGCACAGGAGTGAAACTGTTGAGTGTTAGGGCATGCATGTGTTTAACTTTAAAGTAATAGATACTTAGAGTGTTTTTAAGGGTATTTAGTAAATGTCAATCAGTGTATCTTTTACTAATGGTAAATTTTATTGTGGGATAGACTTAGTTTTCTTCAACTTAATGTTAAACTCTAAAGTTGTTTTTAGGATTATTAAAAAATCTGTTAAAAATAAGTTATCAATTTTTAAAATTTCTTTATATATATTTGATTCACAAAACCTGGTTATTCTAACCCTAGTGAAGGAAAATAGGGCATGAAACCCTCCTATACATACTTATGGTGGTGGCAGTACTGAAAATGGATTTTGAAGCAAATCAGACGTAACATATAATGAAGGCTTTTAGTATTGGTTGGATTTTTGCATACATCTTTAAATATTTAAAGTAATAGGTGCTCTTGTGCTACAAAAAGCTTATTTCAGATTTCTGATAAATTTTTTTTATGGTCTTTGTGTTTTTATTACTCCAGTGATTAAAAGTGAAATGATTTGTCCTAAAATATAAGTACGTGTTTGAGAGATTTTATATTAATTTTTTATGGGTCTTTTCTAGAGTATTGCAGTTCAACAGAAGCATAATACAAGCTATATTATATAACTTAACATTTTAAACGTTAAATTTTCTGGTAACCACGTTTAAAAAAGGAAAAAGAAACTGATGAAATTAATAATATATTTTATTTAAACCAGTATCTGCAAAATATTATCCTTTCAATGAATAATTGATATAAAATTATGAGATTGTTTTCATTATTTTTCTTAAGCCAGTTTTTGAAATCTGGTGTGTATTTTCACTTACAGCACATCTGAATTCTGACTAGTCTTCTTGCAAGTGCTCGGTAGCCACATGTATCTAGCGGTTGCTGTATTGGAGAGCACAGCTGCAGAGTCACATCTTACATTTTTAAGACACTGCTTTAGTCAAATACATGTCTATTTAAAATTATCCTTAAAAATCCAATAGAGAGAGGCCATATTCGATGCCAGCGTACCGTCTTTAAACAAGTCTCAAACATCCTATTTTTTCTTCTAGTGTTGGAATAAACAGCATTTTGTTGTTATTTTTGAACATTAGATAAAGCAATTAGCTAGTGTTTAGGGGGCAGGTTGAATAACAAATATATATCTTCAAACTGTAAAATCAAAATCTGTAACAGTAGATTCACACTTTCCATCTTACTCCAGGTTATATGCTAAGTAGAATTTTACTTTTGAAGAGGGGCTGTTTTTTCTTTATTCTTTTTCTAAGTACAGCTGGTTTAATTCGAATATGCAACATTGCCATATGATGCATCTCTACTATATTCTGAATAAAATAGGGGAGTTTAAACATAGCTTGATATATACGTTTGGATGTATCTATGATATTTCACTAATTAAGGTACTTAAAGGCCACTAGATTTTGAGGGTTAATGTTTTTTCACATATATTTCTGCCAAGTGGGATACATCAAGAATATATAAACTCTTTTACAGGAACACGAGTCAGATGCTGCCACCAAACTGGTTTTTAAAGATTTTTGATGTTCAAAATTGGGATATGGATAGAGACTTTTAACCTTCAAAGATGGTCAATATGGAGACTTGCTGTGGGGTCAAGCTCTTTGAGTTGGCCCAGTCTCATATGTTGTTTCGGGTCCTGGATCTGAGATACTGCAGTTGTTTTTACAGCCTTGCCTCCTAATACAACATCCGTAGTACTACCTTCACTCTTGTAAATGAGATCAACTATACTTTTGGACACTCAATTCTAACAGTACATTTCATTGGCTATTAGAAAAAAAGAAAAATTTTCTTCTGCTTAAAAGCCTTCTTCTCACTTGGTCTCTGCATTGGCCGATAAGGCACCTTCTTAGTGAGGCTCAGTCTGGTGATCACTCAGTTCAGAATAGAAGCCTCCACCTTTTTCTCCCTTCCCTTATGCTGTTGTTCTCTTTTCTTTTTCCACAGCACTTAACACCTTTAAAAATACAATGAAATTTATTTTTTTAAAAGACATTTATAGTTTGTGGATCGTTTATTCCTTCTAAGAGTAATGCTCCCTAAGAGCAGGAATTTCTGTTGTGCTCATTACTGAGAAGTCTGAAGAGTCTACACTAATGCTGGGCGTCTAGACGGAGCACATATTTATTGACTAAATATGTATTGAGTGCATGGAGAAGACACTCTTTTTTTACTTCTGAAAATTATCCTTTATGGATTTTCTGGGATAGGAAATATTTAAAGGAAGTAAAAACAAAAATCTTCGGTTATAATATAATTAGATAATCTGAATAATTTGAAAGTATTTTTTTTTTTTCATCAAACTTACGTGTATATCCCTTTGAAAGGTATGTAGATATGAAGTTTTTTTTAAAAATAGGATTTATTATTATGGTTAGGTAATTTTTCTTTTGGTATATATATGTATATATATATATATTTTTTTTTCATTTGGATAATGAAAGAATGTTGAAATGTTGGCAATCCATTTGAGAAGTACATTTATAAGAGTTTTCTTCTGTTCCTGTAAAATATAGACACCTTACATTGTATTTTGGTATTTTAAAATTAGTGTAGATCGGGCAGAGCTTAAAAGTTTTTAGGAAGTAATTTTTGTATAGTAAAGTATAGATTGGCTTTCATTTTATGTAGGTAGTTTCTACTTTGTAGTTTTTGGAAGTTTTGTTGCCTACAATAAATGGTTTTAAAATGATACAAACATGTAATTAAATGTGATTAAGTGATGGCATATGGTACCCTAGGATTCATCTAAGGGGGATATTGTTATTTTTTTCATTGAGGAATAAATAACTTTATGAGATGACTTAAGCAAAATCTTTCTTAAAAGCCTACTAGCAGATTTTTGGTTTTATATAAGTAACACATGATAGCAGACAACCTTACATATAACTATATCAGTAATCGTTTTCATTAGAACAGGAGGATTTATGGGTTTTGGATTATTTATTTGTTTTTCCACTGCTGTCTTTCAAATTCGGGCTGTCATATTTCCTGATTATTAGGCAGTCACTGCAGTAACTTTCTAACTGGCCTCTACCTTTTAGTTTTTTTACCCAATACATTCTACACAGCAAAATAAACCTTTCTGAAGAAAGTATCAATATTCTGAATAGATACTTTTGCTCTCAAGATAAGCAAGACTTATTTCTCCTGCTTATCCTAGTATCAAATGTTTGGTTTTCCCTTCCTTACATATGCTAATTGCACATTTCTTAAACTGCCAAGTCATTTTTGCCATCTGCATCTCAGCTTTTGATCTTCACTAGTTTTCGTTCACCAAAAGGCCATCCATTCTATTATTTGTGTGACCACTCTGAAGGGAACACTTGCCCTCACCTGCTATCCTGTAGTGGTAGATGAGTGCCATTCACACTGCATTTATTTTTCATAGCTTTCAGTTCATCTCTTCAGCAAGATTGTAAACTTAAGGAAAGGGACCATATCGTTTATATATTTGTGACTTACAAAGCACTCAGCTTGATGCCTCACACGTATAGGATGATAAACTGTTGATGAAACAAAATTCCAGGATCTATTCTGATACCAGTTGGAAGCTTTAGAAACAACAAAAAAGAGTAAACATTTATTCTGTATTATATTTTGCAAGTTACACTTGTGCAACAATTTTTTGTGTTCTTTGTGTAAAGATGAAATCATAAGCGTGGATGTTAGAAGTGATATGAGTAATTGTGACAGTGTCCATACTCTATTTTGTTGAATATGCACCTTTCTTTGGCTTAATTTATGTGATATGTAGGATGTTCTTTTACTTTTCCCTACCTGAATAATAAGAAGATTGATTTAGTGTATTAGCTGGAAGTTTGCTGTAGTAAGTCCCTTTGTTATTCATCAAGAAAGAAAATACAGATGTCTTTGGTGAAAGTAATAAGTAACCTGTTTGGAATGTAACAGTTTCAAAGGTGAATGAATTTTAAAGTTTTGGTAACTTTTCAAGTAATTTTTAATATTTAATTCACATTGGAGTAGTAAAATACGTTTTTTTAAAGAACATCATTTCCAAGATTTTCCTAAATTTTTTAGAGTTAACCCCAACCCTTTTGATTCTATTTCCTAGGAGTAAATAGGAGTTAAATAGCTTGACTGACCAATCGAAGTTCTAAATAGGACTGGATTTAGGATGATGAAATTTTGTTGTTGTTGTTGGTTAGTGCATGGTTCTGGTGTCAAGAACAATATCTAGGAATGGAATAAGTGTCTGACTTCAAGAGACCTTTTCTTTTCCTCCTCTCAGAAGCAAAATCTGAGATTCATGTGTATTTCGGTGGTCGCTATAAATTAGGTCACAGAAAGTGATAATACAGTGCTCAGGAAGGAATGAGTTTCATTTAATTGGCAGTTTAGGAAGAATGCTGCCATCACACCATAGACCCTGAACATGTGGGCTGATTATGATCTTATATATTTAAATGCTCAGATGTTGGTGACCCAGAGTAGTAGCAGAAATTGAATTTGAATGGAAGAGACAATGATTTTTTTGTTGTTGTTGTTGAGTTGGAGTCTAACTCTGTCGCCCAGACTGGAGTGCAGTGGCTGCTCCCGGCCACCGCAGCCTCGACCTGCTGGGCTCCGGCGATCCTTCCGCCTCAGCCTTCCAAGTAGCTGGAACTACAGGCGTGCACTACCACGCCCGGCTAATTTTTTTGATTTATTGTAGAGATGAGGT
>CAUYQG010122794.1:0-13727 GCA_963574415.1 Tarsius wallacei | reverse complement strand
CTTAACCTCTCTGAGCCTCACTTCCTTCCTCCTGTGTAGAAATGGGAACAACAATGAGACTGTCAGCCAGGCGCAGTGGCTCACGCCTGTAATCCCACCACTTTAGGAGGTCGAGGCAGGAGGATCACTTGATGCTAGGAGTTCAAGACCAGCCTGAGCAACATAGGAAGACCCCAACTCTACAAAATAATAATAATAATGTCCACCTCACCAGCCGATGTGAGGATTCCGTGAGATACTGCCACATGCGATGGCAGTGCAGGTGTCAGAACACGGCCCGGCCGGTGCAGCAGGTACATGGTGGACTTTGGAGAAAAATATCTACAGCATGTCCTGTCACCTTCCTGGGCCTCTCAGCCAAAGTTCCTTCCTTCCGGTTCCTGCCACCCCCCCAGAGGTCAGGAGACTCTCCTCTGCCTCTCCCACTCCATCGTGGACATAGAATGTATATTTCTGGGCCAGGCACGGTGGCTCACACCTGTGATCCCAGCCCTTTGGGAGGCTGAAGTGAGAAGACTGCTTGAACCCAGGAGTTCAAGATCAGCCTGGGCAACATAGCAAGACCTTGCCTCGACAAAAAAATAAAAAAAATCAGTGGGGTGCGATGGCGCACACCTGTAGTCCCAGCTACTCAGGAGGCTGAGATGGAAGGATCGCCTAAGCCCAGAAGGTCAAAACTGCGGTGAGCCATGATTGTGCCACTGCACTCCAGCCTAGGCAACAGAGAGAGACTCCGACTCAAAAAAATGTGCATTTCTGTTGATCAAAAGCACATTTCCTCTGCATCTTTGTTGTGATTCCTACAGAAAATGCAAACACAGGCCAAAAAAAATGGTAAAATGTTATTTTCAATGATTGTTAACATATCTATGCTGCTGTTCCATTGACCGGGCAATTTTAATATTTAAAGAGCGAAACAAAAGATTCTGCTAGAGCTGCAGCACCGGGAATCTGGGGACTTTGAGTCCGGATTCCTTTCGATGGCAACAGCCAGGCCTCCGTGGAGCCTCCTCATCCCAGCTCGGCTCCCTCCTAATTAGCACCGAATAACAAAAGTCTGACAGCAGCACCTCCCCTCCAACTTCTCAAACAGCCTGTCAGAGCTGGAACTGTGTGAACAACAGCTCGGCAGATGAGCGACTTTGTCATTTCTTCTGTTTAAAATAAAAGGTGCCCACCCTGGGGGGAAAAGGCCCCAGGACTTAAACAGCAGCAAAACGGGCTGGGGTGGAGGCCGGGAGGTGTGAGGGGAGGGAGGGAGGCAGAGGCCGGGGCAGGAGGCAGGGGCAGGTGGCAGGAGTCGGGGAGGGAGGCCGGGGCGGGCAGGTCACCCTGGGGTCTGGGGAGAAGGCTCGGAGTGGCAGTGTGACCGTGAATGGGTGCCTTCCTTCTACAGAGGGAGGGGAGTGCAAGCAGGCAGGTCACTTTGGATGGTGACAGTGGCCAGGAATGGAATAAGGCAGGGAGTGTGATGGGAAGGGTGACTGCCTGCCGGGGTGACGGGGGATGGCGTCCCAAGGGAGGTGGCACTGCATGTAGCCCTGAAGAGCTGGGAGGAGCAGCAGCAAGATCTTGGAAAGGGCGCTCCAGGCAGAGGGACCAGAGGAGGAAAGGCCCTGAGGTGGGAACTGGGTGTGGAGGGACCCAGTCTGGCATCAAGCCCGAGAGGGCGGCGGGAAGGGAGTCACCGCAGAGAGGGCTCCGGGGACTCTGCTCAGGGCACAGCCAGTGTCGCCATCGTTCTCTTTGCGTCCCACGATGCACTTTGTTAGCTCGTCTGTTTGTCCGTCTGTCTGTCCATCACGCCTGTCCTTGTCCATTCTGATTCAAGCTCCCCAGAGCCTGGCTTGCCCACCAGAGAGTTGATGGGAGGGAAGGTCAGACCTCGGACCTTCTAAGAAGTAACAGTGGCAGCAAACAATAGCGATCCTCAGCACCTGCCGGACACTTGGATGGACCGTCTCACGCGCCGAGGCACCTGGGCCACTCGGGCTACCATGGCAGAAACTACTGCCCAGATCAATTCGGGTAAAGGGAGAATGTGTTGAGGCATGCGCAGAAAAGCCCGGAGGTGGGCGTGGCTTCCGATCTCCGTTCTGCTGGGCGGCAGCAGCTGTTGCCAGGCTCAGGCGCCGGGACATGAGCCAGTTTCCGAAAAGTGCCCGCAACCCCACCTTGTCTCCCATTGGCTCAGCTCCGGCCACGTGTCTCCCTGTGCCTTGAGAAATGCATCTCTGGCCTAGAGGGGCACTCTGCGTGGCCACCCACCAGAGTCCAAAGGGGGTGAGATGGGGGGCTTAGGCCATCCCCCAGGGGTGGACATGGGCTCTGACCTGCCCAGGGGCTACTTGGTCTCACTGAATCCTCTCATCAGTGAAACGGGACAGACATCCAGACCCCACTTGACACTGAAAAAAGGAAGGCTCAGGGGATCAACATGACTTTCTGAGATGACAGGGTCAAGAACGGGGCAAACCAGGACCTGCTCTTTCCCCTAAATCCGTGGTTCTCAACTGAGGGTGGGCTCCCCGCCCCCCAGGTAGGACAGTCACATTTTGCACATAACAACACAGGGTGCCCAGCCGACTTTGAATTTCAAATAAACACCAGATAGTATCTTGCTCTAAGCATGTTCTGCATAGTACATAAGAGATAGTAGAGAAAAAGCTTATTCCTTTTTTACCCGAAATTCAAATCTCACTGGGCATCTTACATTTTGTCAGGCGATTCCCAGGGGACATTCAGCAATATCTGGACACTTTTTTTAAAAAATTGGGATCTCACTCTGTGCCCAGGCTGGAGTGCTGTGGCACGATTATGCCTCACCGCAGCCTTGAACTCCAGGGTTCAAGCAATCCTCCCCACTCTACCTCCCGAATAGCTGGGATTATAGGCGTGTACAGCCATGCCTGGCTAATTTTTCAATTTAATTTAATTTTTTGTAGAGACAAGTTCTCATTATGTTGCCCAAGCTGGTCTCGAACTCTTCCCAAAATGTTGGGTTTTCCCCTGTAAGCCGCAGCGCCCGGCCAATATCTGGAAATATTTTCTATTGTCACGATTAGGGAGGGGAGTGCTTGTGGCCTTGAGTGGGTGGAGGCCAGAGACGCTGCTATACACCCTGCATGGGGCGGCCCCACGGTGAAGGACTCACTGCCCCAGTTGCCACTGGTGTCCTAAGGGTGACGTCACCCCCTGTGGCTCCAGCACTGAAGGCAGGGAGCAGCGGGCAACGCGGCGACTCTAGGATGCCCTGAGCAGCCCCTCGTGGGTGCTTTTGCCTCTGCTGGGAGCACTCTGTCCGCCATCAGCTGTTAACAAGGATCGAGGGAGTCACAGGCCATGGCCGTTGACCTCATCATGAATGGGACCTTCGGTTTAATTATTTGGCCTCCAAATTGGAAACGCTCAGAGGAAGTTAACGAGAATCTTTGAAACGGGTTTTGGCACCCATGCCCAGACGAACCGGGATCTGTGGAGAAAGTAGCCCATGGAAGGAACTGGAAAAGTTGTGCGTTTCTATTTGTTGTCCATATCTCCAAGAGACAGCTCCGGGATGAGTCACCCTCTGCCTAGGAACGTGCCCCGACCTCTCCCTGCTGGGTTCATCACACACCCTGTGTCAGTGCCCCATGGATGTGCTGAGCCTTGTCCCTTGCTGGGCTGACCCAAGGGAGGCAGCAGGTGAGGAGGATGAGGATGGCCAGGCCCTCCCTTTCCGCTGAACCCACCCAGCCAGCTTTGCTTTGTGGGGGAGCTGGCAGGGCTGGCGCCGCTCTCTCCAGGGCTGGGGCCATCATTATCACCTCTCCAATCAGACTGTCTGATTGTGCCCCGTGTTTCCCAACGCACAAAAGCCTCCTGTCCTAACCGGGCGCCGCGGGGCATGACCTGAGGCTTCAACCTGACAGGGCCGTTGCTGCCTTGCTGCCTTGGATTTGTGTGGGTTGTGTCTTGCGTTGCGTTTTGCTCGGGTTGGGTTGCGTCTGGGGAGGGAAGGCATGGAGGGACATGTTGGTTGTGTGTGTGTGTGTGTGTGTGTGTGTGTTGCATCCATGTAGCTATCGTCTTTGAAGTTTAAGACCAGTTGTAAATTCCTTGAAGTTCGTCCTATTTCCTTTTATATGAGCGTGTTAACAAGCTTTGGAAAACTGACAGAGCTTACAGGAAGGCACAGCTGGGTCGCTCCCTGAGCCCGGGCTTTTAATTCAAACCAGAGCCCAGGCCTCGGCGCAGCCCGGCTGGTGTTTACAAATGCGGCAGGAAGGCCCACTGCCCGGTGATGAAGCCATCAACTGCGAGTGCTTTCTGCAGCCCCAGTTGGGATTAATTAAGAAAGGAAATGCCACAATCCTCCAAATTACTTCTCTAGGAGAAACCTTTGCACCAGATGAAGTCCAACAATAAAAATGGAGGAAGGGGGGAAGAAAAGAAAGAAAGAAAGAAAACACCTCCCAGAAATGTGTTTCATGTGAACTTAGTTTTCGGTCAATGAGAGCAGCCAAGGGGATAAGCTTCCTGTTTCTTGCGTGGGAATCATGTGACATTTTATACATGCCAGGAAGGAGAGGTCACTGTCACGACAAGAGGCAATGTTCTCCACTCAAAATCTGAAGCAGACCTCCTTGTCCCAGAATATGTTCAGAGCTCTGTTCACCAAGGAGCTTTGGTGGGAGGAAGTCAAGGTGTGGAAACTTCTTGATGTACGTCAACTCCAAGGGAAGGCTCTCCTTAGCTGAAGATCACTGTACCCCTACTGGCAATGCAGGGGGACTTCAAGAAAAAACAAGAGCCGGTGCGGTGGCTCATGCCTGTGATCCCAGCCCTTTAGGAGGCTGAGGCAGGAGGATCGCTTGAGGCCAGGAGTTTGAGACCAGCCTGGGCAACAGAGCAAGACTTCATCTCTATAAAAAATAAAAAGTTAGCCGGGAGTGGTGGCGCATGCCTGTAGTCCCAGCTATTTGGGAAGCTGAGGCAGGAGGCTCACCTAAGTCCTGGAGGCCGAGGCTACAATGAGCCTTGATGGTGCCATTGCACACCAGCCTGGGAGACAGAGTGACCCTGACTCAAAAGAAAAAACGTGACCTCATTCACTGTCTTGGGCACTTGGTGAGTCAGGTGGCACTGGGGAAGGCGGGGAGACAGAGGGTATCATAGTGATCATAGTGAAATCGGTGGCGTGGCTGCTGACGCGAGGGTCAGAATGTGAGCGAGGCGACAGCGTGGGTCCCAGAAAGACTTGCCTGGCTCCGCTTGGTCTGTTCTGTCCAGAGGGCATCTAGGTTAGGCAGGAGAAAGGCCCCTGCCACCCGCCTCTTCCGAGCCCACCCCACCACGGACCGCCATTTCCCTGTTCTTTGTCTCCCAAAGAGCACATTGTGTTCTGTGCACCCCCCACACATCAGACAGGGCTTTGGGGCAACCTGGCTGATTTTTATTTTGATGGGATTTCAGGAAAAATAAATAAGGAAAATGTAAACATGGATGACAAACATATACTTTCCATACGGCCCTGTCCCGGCCAACCATATGTTGAGTCTCACGAACGCTTGGACTTTTTGATTGTTACCAAAATCCCACGTGTACCTGGTTACAGGACCCAAATATCCCACCAGAAATCTAAACAACGGCTATGGAGGTTCAAGTTCATTGGAACCATCTTGTGGAACAGGGACTGGAAACACCCGCGTGACGGCATGCGTTGCCGGCATGAGCATGATTCATGCTCAGGCTGGCAGCCCCCTTGCGCTGGCCTCTGCTTTGAGGGTCGGGTGAGTGGCTCCAGGCTTGGGGTCTCCGGCTGGCAGCTGTGGGTGGGGCCCGGACCTCTCCTTCCTGGCTGGGTGACAAGTGACCTTCCCTCTCCGGGTCTCTCAGGTAAAAAAGTGGTGATGCCATAAACTCCCTTGAGGGTTATTCTGAGCACGGAGGGCATGAGAGGATGTCCTTCCAGAGCTAGCCACCGGATGAGTGCCCAGCAAATGACAGTCACCTCAAGGCAAGCCACTCAGACAACTGGACAGTGATGGATTCCACAGATGCTGATCAAAATCGAACGTTCGAGAAAGAATGCCATTTCAGAGTACTCAGAGACCGGAGAGGCTTCTGTTTTGTCCACGCTGTCGACTCTGGATTATGAATCAGGGGAGGTGAACATGGGGCCTATTTAGGCAAAATGAATTTGGACAGGTGACTGGACTTCTTCTGACCTCCTCTGCACAACATGGAGTTGCTTTTTCCCGTGTGTGCGCGTTTGAAATATGATTAATGAAAATATGCATTGTAAAAGTCTTGCATGTGCATAGAAAAAAAATCCAAAATTTCATACACGTGTGAAAGGTGCCCTCCCACAACTTGTTTTAACAACGCTCAAGATAACACTTCGGAGGGAAGGCGGCATCTTTTCAGACTCTTTGCTTCCATAAACATACCCACAACTTTGTTTTGCAAAAATGGGGCCGTGTTTCCATTCAGTCATACATCCTGAGCACCCTTCACATTCATTCATTGATTCTACCTCATTTCAACAGACTTTATTTTTATCTTATTTATATATATATTTTTAAGTCAGTGTCTCACTCTGCAGCCCTGGCTGGATGCAGTGGCACGATCACAGCTCACCAAAACTTGGACCTCCTGGGCTCAGGCCATCCTTCCCTCTCAGCCTCCCGAGTAGCTGGGACTACAGGCATGCACCAACTTGCCTGGGTTTGTTTTGTTTTGTTTTTTTGTTTTGATAGAGACAAGATCTTGCTATGTTGCCCAGGCTGGTCTCGAACTCCTGGGCTCAAGCAATCCTCTGGCCTCAGTCTCCCTAAGTGCTGGGATGACAGGCATGAGCCACCGTGCCCCCAGACTTTATTTATTAGATCAGTTCTGGATGTACAGAAAAATTGCAAAGAAAGTACAGAGAGTTCCCATACCCCACACTTGATTTCTCCTATTACTAAGCCCTTCGGTTAGTGTGGCACGCTTACTGCAGTTAGTGAACTAGCACTGATATATTATTACTAACGGAAGTCACACTTTGTTCAGAGCTCCCTAGCTCCTGCCTCATCCCAGGTGCCATCCAGAATCTCGTGTGACACTGAGTCATCGTGTCTCCTTAGGCTCCTCTGGGCCGTGACGGTTCCTCAGACTCCCCTTGTGTTTGGTGACCTGGTCGGTTTCGAGGAGGACTGGGCAGGCTGATGTGGACACTCTTCTTCTGGAATTTGTCTGATGTTTTTCTCACGATCAGCCTGGCTGTGGGTTTGAGAAGGAAGGCACAGAGGTCAAATGTCTTCTCCTCACATCACGCCAGGGCCCACACCATTGGCATGGCATCACGGCTGATGTCGGCCTCAGCCACAGGGCTGAGGTCTACCTTATGCTTAAATGGCCACAAAGTGTCCCATTGTTGGGAGGTTCAATCTTTTTTTAAAAGACCAATTGAGAGCTAATTTTTTTTAATATTCAAAATCTAAGCCGGGCATGGTGGCCCATGCCTATAATCCCAGCACTTTGGGAGGCCGAGGTGAGAAAATTACTTGAGTCTAGAAAGTTCAAGACCAGCCTGGGCAACACAGTGAGATCTCACCTCTATGAAAAAAAGAAAAAAAATTAACCAGGCTTGGTGGCCTATGCCTGTTGTCCCAGCTACTTGGGAGACTGAGACAGAAGGATCGTTTGATCCCAGGAGGTCGAAGCTGTGGTGAGCCATGTTCCTGACACCACACTCCAGCCTGGGTGGCAGAGTGAGACCCCGACTCAAAAAAAAAAAAGAAAAGAAAAAAGAAACCATGCCCAAGTGCACATCCTTATGGTACT
The DNA here is from genome assembly GCA_963574415.1 of Tarsius wallacei. NCBI lineage: Eukaryota > Metazoa > Chordata > Mammalia > Primates > Tarsiidae > Tarsius > Tarsius wallacei. The sequence continues at coordinate 5,918 of CAUYQG010122794.1, read as the reverse complement.
ATATTTGCTCCATATTTCAGATGTTTCTATGGAGGATTCCTGGAAGTGGATTATTCAGTCTTGAGGGCTATACATGTTTGAAATGTTGCCAGATTCTGCTATATTTCTATCTCTAAAGATGACTCCGGGTTGTCCCCTCCAAGAGGGGCCAGTTTCCCTAGTCTTCCCTAGCAGTGGTCTTTGCCATCTTTTCAAACTTTGTCAACGTCATGGAGGGGGAAACAAACACATTGCATTGGGTGACCTGTCCCTCCTTAGACTGGTACCCCAAAGCCTGATTTCAGAAAAGATTGAGTCGTTGGGGCCAGACTCAAAGCAAAAAATTAACGCAAAATATCTGAAAAATGTGGGTGAAGCACAGGGATGAAATCAGATGGCATTTTGATCTGAGTTCCTGCATCAGATACCCGTCTCTGAGCGTTTCTTTTCTCATGAGAAGACGTGTCTGTTGGATCCAGGGCACACCTAAACTTCCTTCCTCATCCTCACCAATTCCTCTCACCTCGGCCTTTGGGATGTGGCTCCCATCTGAACCGTCAATGTCTTCGAGACCCCAGCCCTGCATCCCTGGTGTGCAGGGACCCGGCTTTCCGTGTGGGCGGCCTCGACTCTGTTTCAAAATTTATACACATCGCAGGGAGCCAGTCCTCACAAAATGGAAGCTTTGACAACTATTTACATGCTGAGTGAGAGCCAAGCTACATCCACTCTCAAATGTTTATACCGACTCGACAGCCGCACCAGAGCAAAGGGAGTGTGGGCACCCTGGAGGCCCCAGCCAGAGCCCGCCCCCCCCCCGTACCTCCCTCTCCCTGAGACCTGATGCATGCCACAGCTCCCTAGTCCAGACCGCCATCACCTCTGTCCTCTTAATTATGCCCCAGGCCCCAAGGCACTCTCCACCACCGTCACCTCTGCCCCTGCCCTGTGATGTTTCTTTACAGCCCTGACTGAATAATTATCACTTTTCTGAGTGTATTTCTTGCTTATTAGATTACTTATTAGATGATTAAATTACTGTTGGCATCCCTGCTGACATGTGAGCTCCACGTGGTGAGGCACTGTGTTTTGGTCCCGTCTGTCTCCCCTGGAAGCGTGCCTGGCCCATAGTAGGTGCTTGGTGAGCACTCACTCCCACCATCCATCCATCATCCACACCACAGCCAGCATCCTGTCACCAAAAGGGGAAACTTGCAGAGTCCTCCCACTCTTCCTCCGCTAAAACCCTTCGGCGCCTCCCTGTCGGCCTCAGGGTAGATGTCCACCTTCTGAGCCTGCGTGGTCCCCTGCTGTATCCTTGGTGCCCTCATCCAGCCGCAGGGGGTCAGCCTGTCTCCTTGAAGGGGAAAGACCCTTCAATTTTGGTCCTTGGCCTTGTATCCCCTGCTGGGACCTGACTTCTGTACCAGCAGATGCTAGCAAGGGATCAACACCTCTTCTAGGAAGCCTTCCCTCTGCCGCTCTTCTGTGTCTCCCAGACACCTTGCCCTATTCCCTGGCCAAGTCATCAGGGTCAACAGGGACAGGGACCAGGTTGACGCCTCCCTGGGTCGGCGGTTGAGGCAACCTGAGATACATCTTAAAGTAGGTTAGGAATCTATGCTCCAGAGTTAGAACTGAGGTTGGCTGTTCCCAAGGCCCCCTCTTTTTTTTTTTTTAAGCTCTCTGAGCCTCAGTTTCCTTATCTGCCAAATGGGGTTAATGATCTCTTCCTTGCAGGAAGATAAAACTTAAGTTGGGTCTTTTCTACTTTTGTTAACTGACGTGTTTATAGAGGTCATTGTAGGGTCCCATGCCGTTGTGGTAATCCAGTGGTAACATTTTGCAAAACTAGAGTATAATATTACAACCGGAATGCTGGTGTTGATATGAGTCAGGAGTGATGAAGTTGTGGGTTTGCCCCCCCCAAATATTTATTTCTAAACAACCAATAAATACGGCGATGGTAAACATGCCCAGAAGGGGCAGGAATTCAAACCTCGACCCACTTCTTGGTGCTAAGCTGAGTCGCTGTTATCTCTTGGCTGCTGGCGCCCATGTCCCTGTCCCCCCATCCTCTGTGCAATAGACACTGCCCCAGGACACGTGGCTCAGGCCAGACCAGCCAGATGAGCTGACTCAGTGGGCTTAGGATGGGTCAGGGATGTGATCTGGCCCACAGCAGAGCCAAGAAGAGCACTGGGAAAGGCAGGTGGTGGTTGGAGAGGGAATCTTTGTTCCCTGTGGCCTTGGACTCTAGACTGCCGGTGTCCTCGCCAGCATCAGGTAAGAGATTGTCTGCGGAGATAAGCAGAAGAGGAGAGAGACAGATGGAGCAGGAGGGAGTGGACAGCACAGTCTCAGGGTCAGTTCCTCCTCTCTCTTCTCTTCTTTCTTTGAGCTTCATAATAAATGCTCCTGTAGGTAAAGCAAGCTTTTTTTTTTTGGAGTCAGTGTCTCACTCTGTCACCCAGGCTGGGGTACAGTGGCACAATCACGGCTCACTGCAGCCTCAAACTCCCAGACTCAAGCAATCCTTCTGCCTCAGACTCCCTAGCAGCTGGGACTACACGTGTGCTCCACCGTACCTGGCTAATTTTTTAAAAATTGGTTTTGTAGAGATGAGGTCTCACGATATTGCCCAGACTGGTCTCAAACTGCTGGACTCAAGCAACCCTCCTGCCTCAGCCTCCCAAAGTGCTGGGATGACAGGCGTGACCACCACACCCAGCAGCGGCAAAGTCAGCTTTTGTTAGGCTCCTGGCATGGGTTCCTGACAGCGTCCAGAACCAACATCGCTGTACACAAGTCACTCCCAGACTTAGCTTCCTCGTCCTTTGCCTGGGCGGTCACTCTAAATTCAAAATGTGACTCTGCTAAGGCTCTGGGGTGGGAGCCGGGGAGCAGTTATGTTCCATCCAATGGACTGTTTAATGTGGAGTCTTTGGATGACACCATCCTAGAAACCTACGACAAGATTTTCAAGATCTGTTGAATTGAGGGAAAGGAGACACAGCCATGGTTCCGTCCCCACGAACAACGCAACAACACCTTGACACTTTGGGAACTGCTGTTTCATAGCTTTAATGGAGATTTGGATGGGCTTTTTACTTTGCAACCCAAATCACAGTTGGTTGGCAGTTCTTGGGAAGACAAGCACTCCTTCATGGCAGGTGAAAGACATCCCTTAAGATGGAGGAAGGGTGGCTGGGTGCAGTGGCTCACGCCAGTACTTTGGGAGGCCGAGGTAAGAGGATTGTCTGAGCCCACGGGTTCAAGACCAGCCTGGGCAACTTGGCAAGACCTTGTCTCTACAATAAATCAAGAAAAATTAGCTGGGCATGGTGGAACATGCCTGTAGTTCCAGCTATTTGTAAGGCTGAGGTGGAAGGATTGCCTGAGCCCAGCAAGTCAAGGCTGCGGTGGCTATGAGCATGTCATTGTATTCCAGCCTGGGCGACAAAGTGAGAATCCGACTCACAAAAAAAAAAAAAAAATGGAGAAAATTCAACCCTTGGCTGGCCCCAGGAGTGGCAGGGGGTGGGGGCAGGCGGTGGGATGGGCGGGGTCTCGGTGGAGCTCCAGGATGCACTGAGGGATCCTGCGAGGAGCATGAGAAACTGATGGGTGTCCAGGGAGCCTTCGCACTGTTGAAGACGACAGAAGAGACACAGGCCTGTCTACTGGGTTCACTCCTGTACTTCCAACACCCAGCAGTATTTAGCACATCATGACGTGGAATGTGATTTAGGGAAGCCCTTTGGCTTTCTCTTTGACTTTCTCTTCTCCCTCTTTTCTGCTGCCCAGCATGTGAATGTGATGGCTGGAGCCCCAGCAACCATACCGAACTATGAGGTGACATCGTTCAGGACTACATCCTAGGGATGGTGGAGCAGAAAGACAGTGCCAGAATCCCCCACGAGCAGAGAGCCTCATCCTGGGCTACTCACCTTCAGACTTCTTTCACACAAAGAGAAATACAATGGTTTCCTTTAAGTTATTTTACTTGGGTTGTTTTATTTTAAGTTATTTTATTTTAATTTACTTCCCAGCAGCTGATTCAAAACCCAACAGATTTCATGCTAAGTCTATTTTTTAAACCTTATTGTAAACAAAGTTGAAACAAAAATTTAATTCCTTTTTTTCTTTTTTTTGGTCCATGCCCTCATTTCCTCCTCCCTCACAGCCAGATAATAAGGGGTCTATCTCATGGAGGTCAGAGGAGGATCAGTGAGACGGATCAAGATGGTGTCGACTGAGTGATGAACCCCCCAATAGAACTCAGTACGTGTCAGTGTCTCTTTCCCTCTCCACCGGGAACAGAGGCTCACACCTGTCATTCCAGCAGGCTGGGAGGCTGGGGCAGGAGGATCACTTGAGCCCAGGAGGTCAAGACTAGCCTAGACAACACAGTGAGACCCCATCTCTACAAAAAGCAAAAATTACAGAAAATAAGGTGCATCTGGGGGATGATATGGTATCCTCAACAGCGGTGCTTCTTAAACTTTTCTCATCGCAGCTCCCTGAGGAACCTGTTTTGACCTTTTTGCCTGATAAACCTCCTCCATGAAATTCGAACACCACAGGCATCCTGTCCCTGTTCATGTCCTGTGCCTATAGTCTCAGCTACTTGGGAGGATGAGGCAGAAGGATCGCCTGAGCCCAGGAGGTTGAGGCTGCGGTGAGTCACAATGGTGCCACCGCACTCCAGCCTGGGAGACAGAGCAAGACCCTGCAAAAAAATAAAAATAATCGTAGCTCGTGGACTGAACCATAGAAACACAGTGAGAGCCACAAATGCAGGTCATACGTATCATTTAAATATTTCTAGTAGCCACAATGAGAAACAGTGAGAAGCAGGTGGAAGTGATTTTAGTGATGTGTTTTGTTGAAGCCAATATATACAAAAATGCTAGGATTTCAACATGTGTCATTATGAAAACTGTTAGTGGGTTGTTTTTCCTTGTTGGTGCTATGCCTTCCTGCCCCATGCGAGTGGCACACTCAGGCCTCTCAGCTGGGACGGCCGTGCCCTGAGGTCTCAGGGCCACAAGGCGAGGGCTGCCGTGTTGGGCATCCCAGGTCCAGAGCGCAGCCCACCACGCCCAAGCAGGCAGCCCGGCCACAGGTCCCGACCGAGCCACACTGAATCCCTTCTGTCCCCCGAGCACCTTGAAGGGGTCACCCAGGGGCCTTGCGGTTCACCCAGCACAGAGCATTGTCCTGCTGGGGTCCAGCAAGACTTGGGGCTTCCCCAACCGAGAAGACAGCCTCGGAGAGCCCAAGGCTGAGCACTCCATTCATTCATTCACCCCGCAAGGATGTACTCCATGGGGACGCAGCAGTGACAAGCCTTGCTCTCTTGCAGTGTGGACAGGAGACAGTTTGTCCTCCAGGGCACAGCTAGTGATGTCCAGCGGGAGGTGAGGCTAGTGGGTGGAGGCCAGAGACGCTCCTAAGCACACTGCAATGCCTCGGACAGCCCTGGCAAGCCTGATCCAGCCCCCACAGTCAACAGCGCCAAGGCTGGCATGCCTCTTTCTAGTGAGAAGGGCCAGTAAAAGCGTCAAGGCCATGGTGCAGCGCGAACGTGCAGAGAAAGCCCAGGGCACTCCCAAGCACACAGGAGAAACGCTTTGCCAGGGACATCTGTGCTGAGACCAGAAGGATGCTCATGCTGTGGGCAGACTGGCGATGGGAAAGGTGCACCGGGCAGATGGAATGGCAGAAACCAGAGATGAGAGAGGGCAGGGGGCATCAGGGAGCAGGGACTGTGTGACTGCGTGAAGAGAGCAAGGGGTGGCCTGGAAAAGGTGAGGTGGAAGATCACACACACACACACACACACACACACACACACTGATATCATGTGCGGGGCGCATGCGAAACAATATTGACTCAATCTCACGCAAGAGAGACACACAGAAGTATCTGAAGAG
>CAUYQG010122789.1:0-26251 GCA_963574415.1 Tarsius wallacei | reverse complement strand
GCTGCTATTCTGATTAGTTTTTCCTGGTAGGTAGTCTGACCTTGCTCTCCTGCTGCCTTTAGGATTTTTTCTTTTGTGCCTACTTTGTGTAGGTGAATTACTATTTGTCCAGGGTTTGGTCTTCTCATTTGATGTTTTGTGGGAGTTCTCTTTATCTCTTGTGCTTGACTGGTCACATCTTGGGGTGAGATGGGAACGTTTCTTGATTACCTTCTGGAATACTTGCTCCAAGTTGTTTTCCATTTCCCTTTCTTTTTCTGGGGTACCAATCAGGGATAGGTTCAGCCTCTTGATATAATTGCATATTGTGTGTAAGTTTTGTTCTTTCTTTCTGAGTCTTTTTCCTATGGTTTTACAGATATGTTGAAATCCATGTTCTGGCCTTCAAGTTCTGAGATTCTTTCTTCAGCTAGATTAATGCTGCTTTCCATGCTTGTCATCTTGTTATTTATTTCCTGGATGAAATTTTTTATTGCCAAAATCTCTGCTACAAATTCTTTCAGTGTTGCATTTTGTCTTTCTTGAGTCTTATTTACTCTTTCCAACCATTCCCCAATCCCTGTTATATTCTGGAGCCAGTTGTTGGTGACTTCCATTGTTTGAGCACAAAATCTGATTTATCAGGAGTTTTGTCTTTGATACACTTGAAATTGCCTGAGTTCTTCCTTTGGTTTTTTTTCCTCATTTGTGACAGATCTCTTGTTTTTCTCTTTAGTTCTGTTTTTCAGTGTCAGTGGGATAGGCTTTTCCTTCTGATGTTTGCTCAGTCATCTATTCTTCCCTGATCTGTGCTCTGTATTTTTTCTACTTTGAAATAGGATAGAGAATGGGAAGCTTTGCTGTCTCTTGTAGTTTCTAAAATTTGACTAAAGTAGGGGATGGTACACTAGGATTCAGAAGCTACTTGCAAATTACAATGTTCACTTTTTGGTATGTGTTCCCTGAGACCCACTCTCCACCATCACTCTATATGATGATATAAAGCAGAAACAAGTACAAAAAACATTTGAACTCACACACAGACATACACACACCCCCAAACAAACTGAAATAACAACAAGGTGAGACAAAACAAACAACAACAACAGCAAAAAAAAAACCAAGAAAACTAAACCCATACACACATGCCTGGCACAAAGTGAGTAGAAAACAAAAACAGAAACAGCGAAGGGAAATAGAAAGGAATTTAGGTCATATTCTCAAACATATATTGACATACTCCCTAAACAACAAAAAATGAAAATAAAAAACTCAGAGGAACAAAGGAGCAAAACCAAACTAACAATAATAACAAAATTGGATAATAAACACTCAATCATTCATATACACACAGAAACAGAAAACAACAAGTGAAAGAAGATACAGAAAAAGAAAACAAAAAAAAATTTGGAGGGGATGCAAATCAAACCCTCACATACACATTCACGTACAAAGGAACAATATTTTAAAAATAGATGAACTAACAGTCACAAATTTTTTTTATTTTTTTTAACTTGAAAATTAAAAAAAAAAAAAAACCCTGCCCTCTTGTGGCAGGCTCTGTAATTCTTTCTTTAATTAGGTCTCTCCTGCAGAGCCACCTCTTTCACTCTCTTCTCAGAGTCCGAAGCAGAGAAGGAGGGGGGACTTTGAAGTTTAGTTGGGCTGCAGTCCCCCCCCTCACTCTCATATGGTTAGGGAGATTTCTGGTGGGTATGTACTCATGGGTCATGTCCCAGTCAGACCTGTTTGGAATGGAGTTCTTCTATTGCAACTGATGTCCAGGCTCCACCTGGATTTATCCCTCTCAGTCGTGGCCCAGCTATATGGGTCTGATATTCAGAGGATTGCTGGGGAGAATGGGGTTGGGTCAGCTCCAGACTTATCACTGATCTCTTTGGAGTTTTTCCTCTTCCTTTTCTCACCACACCCTTTGTCTCACGGCTGGATCAGGGTAGGGGGTGGGGCACCTGGAACTCAGCAATCATCAGGTCCCTCCAAAGTTTGCGCTTTCAGGATATTCCCTCTGGGTCATGATCAATCCCTGAGTAGTTGATCTGCCAGTCACAGACATCGGGTCTTTTGCTCCACATTGAGCAAGCTGGAGTACTTTCCTGCCGCAACCTTCAGAATGGTGGTAGGGTGCCTCTCCTGTCCTCTTCCATGGCACTTTGCCACTGGACTCCCTCCACAGCCTCTGCTGCCAATGCCCTGCCAGGTGCTGAAGTGGTGAGGCAAAGCCAGGAGCCAGCAGTCTCTCTTTTGCTGCAATGGTGAGGGAGATCCTGGGACATTGGTTTCACCCATTGCTTTTTCAGAGAAACACTTTTGTCTGTTTAAAAAAAAATAATGATGCTTGGTTTCTGCAACATGGGAAGAACCAGGGATGAAGCAGAGAAGCTGTAGCAACAGCTATTGCACCAAGGGTCTGTCCACTTGCTCATGAGCCCCTACTTAGACAGTCTCTCCCAGCATTTTCTTCCCAGGGAGGGTTTTTGATTTAAAAAAAAAAAAAGAAAGAAAAGGAAATGATGCTCGGCTTCTGCGTCCTGGGAGTCACTAGGGTCCAAGCCCAGAAGCTGTGGCACCAGCCACTGCACCAGGAGAGCCCTGGCCACTAGCTCCCTAACCTTCACTCAGTCAGCCACTCACATGCCCACTTGCTCACCGTCATGTATACAAAGTTTTCCATACACTCAGTCACTCTTACCGAGATTCACATAGTCTGACTGGATTGGCCGCCATCTTCCCGACTCCAAGTAGAAGATTCTTAGTCACATTGAAATAGAACTAGAACCAAACCTATTTTGGCAGATCTCATTATTTTTCCGTTTACTCTTTGATAGCAAGAAAATGTGGTCCTTTTATGCCATAATTACAGTTTCACTTTGCAATTTAAAATGTCCAGTTCAATTTAAAGAAAAATGATAATTCATTCTTTTTCCAAGAGTAAGACTTCTTTCCTCCATGACTAGGTCAAAAACAAGCAAAACTTACAGGTTATAAAGATGTTGGGATATTCTTTTCTCATTCCCTACTTACTCCTCTCAAACAGATATTATTATAAATATCACTATTTGAGATTCTGCCAAGATAAAAAGAGAGATGAAAGGCAGGAAAAAACAAAACAAAACAAAACAAAGAAGTGTTGTTGGGTTTGTTTGTTTGAATTTTGGCTTTGTAATTTGATTTCCAGTTTTTAATCATTCCTTTTTTACCTTTCTAAATTTAATATTTAGTCATAAATTTATTGGTTTATTTTATTTTATTTTTTTTTTTACTTTTGTGGTGTGTATGAAAAGAAGCAATCTCCCACTGAACATTTCTGAACATCCTTGTTTGTTTTTACTGAATGTACCAGATTTGAAGGCTGGTCCTGTTTCTGAGAAGTGTCTTGAGTTAGTCACATGGACAAATAAGTCATGGAAACCACAGAGTGACTACATGTAAACATTTACTCCAAAAACTGAGAAAGCTGGTTAGTTTGTTGTTTGTTACAATGTTTGCTGCTTGAACACACACATAAATAAGTAGGAGTCTTTGGTCTCAGGTCCTCCTATAAACAACTTATTGTATGCACAGTATCATCTGACCCTTCATGTGGTCCTGTGGAAATTGAGGCTCAAAGAACCGGTGTAAGCATACTGACTTGAATGCTTTTTTTGCTGTGAGTAATAAAATCTTTCATCTCTGACTCAATAGTCTCCTGTCTTTTGTCACTTTCCATGAAACTGTTGAAGATTAACTTACTCTTGGTAGGAAAAATCTCAGAGCCTTCACATTTCTTGACAGTGTTTGGCAAGGAAAATGGGCTTCTAACAGAGACATAGCTTTCTGGAAAAAAGAGAAAAACATGGATGGGATTTAACGGAAATACTTGGAAATGTGCAGCAAACATATTGCTTAAATTATACAGCCAGACGAGCAGTAAATGGTTCTCCATATTGTTGCCTGTTATAAGAAAGATTAGTCAGTTCTTAACAGTGGATGTTCTAATTATTTAATTGACTGCTACAAAGCTTTCCTAAACAAAAATGAAATGTTAATTTGAGAAAAGAAATGACTAATTTTACTTGTGTGTTACTCAGAAAATATATTAATTTAAAAGAGATAATGACTATTTTATAGATCATCTTGTGAATTAAGTTAGTATTTTATATGTATACCTATTATTAGAAGTGCTATCTGAGGAAGCCATTATCTAATTAAATTCCTTTTCTTAGGCTAATTTGTAGAAGCTGTTTTAAGATTTAAAAAACAAAGATAGAAAGCATTCATTATTTACCAATTTGTGATTTTTGTCTATCATACAGACTCATTTTAGTTTATGTATTATTCATAATTCTTTCTGTTATTTGCTACAACTACACTTCATCATATACTAGCAAGAGGGTTGCTATAGCATGTAAAAAGACAATTCTTCTCCTCGCCTATTTTTAAAGTATCATAAGTGTTTTTTTTTTAATTAAACAGTATAAGAAAGATCACATGCTATAGTGGATTAAGGACAGGTACTTGAATAAAGACCTCAGAAAGACTTGGATTTTACATAATAAAAAGTTACTATTAATAAGTAGTTACTTTATCTTAGGCAATGTTCTAAATGGTTCGCATTTGCTTATTTGATGCTCTTAATGATTCTATGGTGTAGGCTTCACTAATATCTTCCCTTTACAAGCAAGAGAAATGATGAATAAAGTTCCAATCAGTTGCCTTGTGTCAAAAAGCCCTTCTGTGCTGAGCCAGAACACCAACTTAAGCAGGGTTTTTGCTAGCTAGCTCAGGTAACTAATTTCTATGTCTGAGTTTCTTTATATGTGAAAACATAGGATAACATCGAAGATCTCTTTCAGGAATAAATAATTTAGTGTAATCAGAAAATAAATCACATTTACAAAATGCATTTTCAAATTAGTCAGTGATTAAATTTGTATTAAAATAAAGGAAAAATGTAAAATTCTCCAGTTATTCTGAGAACACTGAGGAAAAACTGCTGAGTACTATAGTATTATTTTACATTTGTTATGTTTCTTTTGAGTTACTGAAGTTCAGAGATTTTTTTAAAACAATATAAATGAATAAAAATATAATTCATCATGTATTCCATTTTCTGGATTTTCATTTTGTCATAGTACAATGCTTATGGACCAAAAATATAATCAGGAAAAGTCTTTTATTCTGTTCATACTTGTTCACAAACAATTTTCTGGGTTAAGCTGAAAGCACATAACAGTCAGTGATAAGGCTAATTTAACAGGGTCCTCTTTATTAAGTAGACTTAATAAGAACCATTGATGTCAGACCAGGTGCACATAATAGAAATGAAGAAGTTACAAATTAAAAGACAGCTTAACTTACTGTTTAGGAATGCCTTTTTATTTCATTATTGCTAATTCATTAATTCAAAGGTGTTACACATACTTACTTAAAATATCATCAGTTTAAGACTTTTGGTTTTTCTGTTTCATTTTTTAAATTATTTAACATTTGCTAAATACCCACATTTCAGTTTCAGACACTATGCTTGAAGATCAGCCTCTGCTTTTATGGAGCCTATATTATCCCAGGATAGACAGACCATCGACCAAAGGTAATAAGAACATGTCTAATGTGGGGTATCAAAACTAGTCTAGAAATTCTGAGATAATCCTTTCATCTGTCATCATACAAATTTAAAAAATGTGTATAACCTACACCTTTCTGGAAAAAATGCACATCACAAAAATTATATCTATAGGTGTACTCAAGTCAAAATTATGTGAATTGTAAAGCTGTGCAAATATGCATTTTTACAAAAGTTATAAGAAAATATTAAATTAAATTAGGAACTTGTTTAACTTTCGGATGATAAACTTCATTATTCTCAGACTTAAAAACTGTTAACAGACTTTTTGTTCTTACTAGTTTAAAGTGCAGCGTCTGGCTAATTATACTTATAAATATGATCTTTAGCCGGGCTCGGTGGCTCAGCCTGTAATCCCGCGCCTTGGGAGACTGAGGTGAGTGGATTGCCTGAGCCCGCGGGTTCGAGACCCGCCTGGGCAAGCGAGACCTCATCTCTACAATAAATTACAAAATTAGCCGGGCGTGGTAGCGCACGCCTGTAGTTCCAGCTACTTGGAAGGCTGAGGCGGAAGGGTCGCCGGAGCCCAGCAGGTCGCGGCCGCGGTGGCCAGGAGCGGCCACTGCAATCCAGTCTGGGCGACATAGTTAGACTCCAACTAAAAAAAAAAAAAAAAAAAGATATTTTAAGTAATACATGTAAAGATTTAGCATGATTATACTGCTTCTCGTATTATTTATTTATTTATTCATAGAGATGGAGTGGTCTGACAATGTTGCCAAGGCTGGTCTCGAACTCTTGGGTTCAAGCAATCCTCCTGCCTCAACCTCTTGAGTTGTTAGGATTACAGGAGTGAGCCACCATGCCCAGGTGTTTCCCGTAATTCTTCTAAAATATTTGTAATGATCAATTAATCCAGAAAAATTTTTAATATTTAAGTTCTATGTTTACCAGAGATAAAATTTTATAGGTACATATTTGCATTTGTATGAGCTGTCTTAGATATAAATTTTTAAATTTATGTTTTGTTTTTCTTTCAGGGAAATATCAAAGAGTTATGAATAAATGGTGTGTGAGCATTAAAATTTTCCACATTTAGACAAATTATTTAACAAGTGGAATAAAAAATGGGAGGAAAGGAAAAAAGAAATGATGTCCATGTCTAATCATATAAGGAGTTTGTAATACATTTTTTACATAGATAATGTGGTGATACCAAATCACTGTAAAAGACTACAATGAAGACATTTAAAAAAATAATACAATCATTTTATTTTAAGATGTTAACTTAAAAAATATGAGAGCGATATTTTTCACAATTCTTTGAAGTGATATATGAGTAACAAAGAATTGAAGAGTACTAAACTAAAACATCTAAAAAGGAGAGTCACAATCATTAATATTTGATAAACAGTGAAACTAATGTGTTCTTTTCTGAAAGATAATATTTGGGCAGACAGAGGCCTTTTGGTATCAGTAGTGCAATTGTCAGGAACGAATTGACAGAAAAACCTGGCAGCTCATTTACAACCGAGGAAGTTCCCTAAAAAGGTGTCTAAGGAAATATAAATATTCATTAATATAACTAATCTGTTAAAAATTTAGAGAAAAGTAACTTTCTGATACAACTAGGCTGTTTTGTTTAATTAAATCATGGAAAATTGTGAGAGGTTTGAAATTGATTTAAATGCTTTAGGTACTGGACAGCATGATAGCAGTTGAAAATGACAGTTGGATAAGTGGAAGGTAATTGCACGTTGTCAGAAAAAAAAAAAGTCTCTGATTCTGACTGGAAATAGATTCCTTTTGAAAATATGCACTAACCCGTGCTCTGATTTAAGTGGTTTCTCACAAGTGTAAGAATTCTCAGTAAAGAGCATTTTTCTCCAGCTCTGACTATGGCTAAGCACAGTCAGATATACTACATGCAATTTTCCTATTTTTAAATGTTTTTTTTCCCCGTCCTTTTTAGGAATCGTTCTGGAACGTAAAAACTAGGTTGAATCTAAATGCATTTTCATGCCCTTGGGAAACTTGCACTCAGACAAGAGTACTGGGATGTGTTATTAAAAAAAGAAAAAGGGATGAGAGAGGAAGGAAGAATCACTGCAACATTAAAACACTTGTTGAGGGAGAGCCTGATAGAAAGAACTCTTTATTAAAGCCTTTCTTGTGCATTCCTCAATGTCATTGCCATCAGTTGAACTGGTCCCTTTGGGATGAGAAGCTACACCCATTTATTTTACTGATTACTCAACAGTGCAACAAAGTAAAAAAGAAAACAAAAGCATGATTTTGGTAATGATCATTATTACGCATCTCAAAGATCACTCAATACTCTAGAAAAGTCATCACCTGGGGAACAGTGGGGTGTGAGGAGCCACCCTATCACAGGTGGTAATGAGATGTTCAAGGTGAGATGTTCCTTCCTAACTGACTCAGCAGGGTTCTTTGCTAACACTGGATTTTAAAAGCAAGTTCCATCAATGGGCCCAGGAGAAGCTTCAGCTGCCTGACTAAAGTTTAGCCAAGCAAAGAACCTTTGTCAGATTGACTACTCAGAAGTCAAATTAGTTCAGAAACCAGAATTTCTTGAGCTTAGAATTAAGAGTTTGAGAGAGGATGGAATCCCACAGCCACCAAACAGAAAAACAGAACAAAACAAAATAAGGCAATTCCAAGTAGCCCTAGGACAGTTATGCCAGGTAATATTATTCTTTCATCCCAGGTTTTGGCATTGCCAAAACCTAAGGGAAAGAGAGTTGAAAGAGAAGTGTATCTTGGTTTTAACCTCACCAGGAAACGGTTTTCCAGAACCCATGACCTGGGAATGTAAACGCAAATAAAAGTAATCACCACAAAATATTGATTTGGGCAGTATGCTTTACAGTACAATTTGGGATATATATGTCTATTCAGATTCCCTCTTCCAAAGTGTTAGAGGGGTTGCAGTCAAGAAGTAATTTCTGGATTACCTGAGTCCGCGGGCTCGAGACCCGCCTGGGCAACTTGGCAAGAACTCATCTCTACAATAAATCAAAAAATTAGCCGGGCATGGTAGTGCGCACCTGTAGTTCCAGCTACTTGGAAGGCTGAGGCGGAAGGATCGCCGGAGCCCAGCAGGTTGAGGCTGCGATGGCCGGAAGCAGCCACTGCACTCCAGTCTGGGCGACAGGGTGAGACTCCAACTCAAAAAAAAAAAAAAAAAAGAAGAAGAAGAAGTAATTTCTGCATTCCTATGAAAGTTAGAAATTTGTAACCAGATCTTATCAAAGGTATCTTTCTTTCTTATCCAATGCCAAGGCATCTTAATTTCTATTTCTCCTTTGAGGACTTTTTAGCGTCCCCACCACACTACTGAGTTGAGTAGTTCTGTCTTATGACATGGCCTCTACAATTTCCTCAGAGCAAGCAGTTGGGCCCAGAGCTTTGGCCATTCATTCGGGCACCTCTTATAAGGTTGCTAATCCCAGTCACGAGGGCTTCACCCTCTTGATCTAATTATTTCCCAAAGATGCCATCTCTTAATACAATTGCTTAGACCTGTGGAGTCTGACACCTATAGAGGTTTTCTCTCCCGTGAGTAGTTAACAAACCTAGAGCCAGCGTGGAAATAACTGTCTCCTGAGATCTGGAAAAGTCACGTGGATTCAAGGACAATCTCTTCACAGTTCTCTTAGCTTGGAAGAAAGGAAGGAAGGAAGGAAGGGAGATAAGGAGGGAGGGCAGGGGAGAGGAGGAGAAAGGAGGGGGAAGGGGAGGGAAAGGAAGGAAAACCAAAAAGACACAAAGAACAACAAAATATAAAGCAGCCAATCTACAGCATCGACCAAAGGCTGGAACTAACAATTTAAAGGAAGCGCCTCACAGGCTGATGGGATTTAGGTGCCTTGCCGTTTAACTCTATAAACCTGGTTGAGAAGCTTAGTAAAGTGTTCAGGATCCTAATGTCTTAGAAGTTGTATCTGGAAAGATTCTCTTCTCCTCATAGTTGAATCTTTGCCTCAGCTGTACCTGCTTACTAAAAGCTTCCATGACCCTGGCCATGTACAACCCAAGTGCACATAAAGAGTCAAGCAACCCATTCCGAAAGAGCCCTGTCTGATAACAGCTCACACCTTTGCCAAGGATGGATTGGATGCACTTGATTCCTATCACTAAAGCCCGGGGATGCCACAGCTCTGTGAAGACCTTCATCCTCCAGACATTACCCTTGCCTGTGTCCTGCAGCTTTGCCGGATACCTGTTTCTTCTAAAGATAAATTACACCCTTGTGTTGTTTGGTGAAATCACTTTCTTACTCACAATGATTTGTGAGCCCTGGCCTTTGCTGAGAACCAAACATTTCACTGACACTTGAATCTTTGATGAGGACCCAGGACTCACCTTTTATGTAAACAACAACTTCTCTATGTGAAAACAAACAAAAAACAAAAACAACAAACACAAAACTACTATAAACCACTACAACCTTTAAGACATAACAAATGCCATGTAATCTGATATTCATGTGATCTCATTTCCAGAGTTAAAAGCTAACTACATATCTGTAAACACTGGCCACATTAGCTGATATGTCTCTAAAATCTGCCAGTGTCAAAAACCAGCACAGTTTATAGTTAATAAAATATCAAAGTCACCCACATTGATTTACCAGAAAACTTGTTTATTCGTATGCATTTTATTCTTCCAAAATTTTAATAGCAGTTTATTTCTCAAGATTTCTGGTCCCAGGTTCTAAGATCAGGAATCAGCAAATATTTTTTGGAAAGGGGGAGATACTAAATATTTCAGGATTTGTAAGCCACATAGGGTCTCTGTTGCATATTTGCCTTTTTTTAAATACAACTTTCAAAAAAAACAGTCTTCAGGCCAAATATAATCCATGGGCCATGTTTGCCAGCCCTTTTCTAGGCGCAGAATCATAGTCACATATCTGAAAGCCTTCCCCAGCCCCAGAAGGAGTGGTCGTCCTTTGCAAAGGCAGGATGCTGCCATGCACACTGGTGGGAAGGCAGGGAGCTGTTGAGAACACGTGCTCTATAGATGGGTGTCATCTCCAGGGGGACAGAAAACAAGGGGTCCAATGCCTGTGAGTTTTCTCCAGGGGCAGGGCCTGAGTTTGCAACATGCACAGCATGAGTGCTTGTTTAGTTCAGTCACGTGCACTTCCCAGAGAAAGAAAAAAATGGAAGGAGATGAGCTGTGTATAGCCTGCCTAAACTCAGCAATCACTCTTGGGAAGAGATGAGAGGGGGTGGAAAGAGGTCCGTAGCCATACTCATAGAAAAAAAAAAATTAGGAGTGAAGAAGGCCCCTGGTGTTTACATAATACTCAATAGAAGTTACCTATTATCTCCATTTCCCTTTTTTTCATAAAATAATTACAAACTGTAACCGTTTTCTTTGAGTGTGTTGTCTATCCTTCTCTCCTTTAGAATACAGATTTATGGCTGGCAAATAGTATATCCATCTTATTCACTGTTATTTCTCAAGACTCTGAGGAGATTTTTAGCGCTATGCCTGACGCACAGTAAACCCCTCCAGAGAAAGAAACATGAGAGACTGAACAGGCGACGGGGTGAAAGCATGGGGTGAGGGGGAATCAGAGTGCTAGGTATTGTCTTAGTCCTTTGGTGCTATTGTAACAAAATACCTTAGACTAAGTAATTTGTACACAACAGAATTTCTTTTGCTCAGTGTTCGGGAGTCTAGGAAGTCCAAGATCAAGGCATCAGCAAATTCAGAGTCTGATAAGTTCTTGTTCATGGCTTCAAAGATGGTACCTTCTAACCGTGTCTTCACATGGCAGAAGAGGTGAGCAAGATGCCTCAGCCTCTTTGGTAAGGGCACTCAGCCTATTCCCGAAGGACCTAATGTTCTCCCAAAGGTGCCATGTCTTAATACCACCACATTGGGGGTTAGGTCTCAATGTTTACATTTTGAAGGGATGCCAAACTGCAGACCACCGTAGACATGTCAAATTTAAAATACCTGAAATGCATGAATATTAAGATGTGAAGTTGACAACCAGAGTTAGTTTTGGGACCAGACGAAAGATTTGACCTGGAGTTATAAACTCAAGAGTCGTCAACATAGAGGGGTATTATTGGGTAATACCTTGGGGAACTGGATAGTTTTTAAGTTAGGCGCAGAATGAGCAGCAGAAATAGGCAATGAGTAATCAGAAAGGTGGAAAAACCAGGATGGTGAAATGCAGAGGAAACCGAGAGAGGGAGGGCAGATTCCAAACTGGAGGTGTCCACAGCTGTGCTGAGGGCTATTGAGAGGTCAGCTAGGATAAAGCCATAACAAGCATCATTTGATTTAGCATCATGGAGATCACTGGCAGGGAATCATTAGCAGCATGGAGAGCACTTACGTGAGAATACAGTTTGGTGATCTGGAAACATGGACGGTTTTGGCAGACAGCTTTTGTGAGTGTGTGGTAAGTGGACAGGAAAGAGTAAGAAGACATGAACCTGACTGTAAAATTCAGCAAAAACTATATTTACCTTGTGCCAGAAACCAAACTTCTGTGTCACCCCACCCCCACGCCATTTGTAGATTGAAGCCTAATCCCAAACATGATTGCTGTTTGGAGGTAAGATTTTTCAGAGGGGATTGAACAATAAGGGCAGAGTCCTTGTGGATGTGATTAGTGCCCATATTAAAGGGACCCCAGAAAGAGCCCTTGCTCCTTCTGCCATGTGAGAACACGATAAGAAGACTGACATCTAGGCACCAAGAAATAAGTTCTCACCAGACACTAAATCTGCTGGTGCCTTGATCATGAATTTCCTAGCCTTCAGAACTGAGAAAAACAAATATCTGTTGATTATAAGCCATCAGGTTTATAATATTTGTATAGCAGCCCAAACAGACAGACACCTCGTGAATTGCAGACTTATTAAATGTTGTTTAGAATTGTATCTATACTTTTTTTTTTAGTTTTGTACTTAGGTTTTGAGGAAAGAGCTGTGGCCACTTATGAACGCCAGACCTCGGCTTATCACAAGTAAGAGCAGTCCATGAAACTTGCTGTAAGTAGAGGTTACCAAGTTCAATTCTAGACCTACATGTTTACAGACGCCTGGTTGATTTTATGAGTACTAACAACTGTATTAGATATGGAAGCTCAGATAATAAGAGTAATCAGATTTCATGCTACAGGCTATAAACTTACTGCCTGCAAGCCTGAAGAAGAAATTTTGTTTCTGTTTCCTGCATTATGTATATAGCACCGTATACTTGGGTAGACACATCAGAAGGGTCGAGTGAAAAGGCAATGAGGTTCACAGTCTCAGAAATGGGAGGTTTGGTCATTGCAGGAGTCAAGATGTGAGCCATCTGTTACAGAAGAACTGTGATTTCTAATATGAGAATTAATAGGTTGAAATATGCAGCACTAAGTCTCCAAAGAAAACAAACATATAGCATTACACAATTGCTTTTTAAAATTTGTGCATTCATTAATAACATGTTTAAAGCAACATGAATACTGAAAACCAATCCTCTCTTTCCAATATATGGTTGTTTCTTAGCTACAAACGTGCAGCAAATTTGTCATTGATTGGTTTCAGGTAAACGTTAAGACTGTACATAAACATAAAAGTCAACTGAGTAAATTAAGTTAAAAGAAATGAAAACAAAAACTGGATCTCTCACCTGCCTACGCATGTACTTGAGGTGCATGCAGTTTCTTCTTATCTAAAATTCTCATTTATTTTATAAGCGATTGCATTAAAGATTAGAAGATAGATTGTAAAGACATTAATCGCTGCCCTACACTCTGTTAATTTGGCTATTGTTTGAAGGTTATATAAAATATTTACTAGTAACTTTTTATGAGGCTGCCAATATTCAACATTTCCAACCACTGCATCACTTTAACCTATCTATTTTTCCAATGTGAAAAACACATTTGCATGTGTGTACATATTCCTGACCTTTAGTGAAATGAAAAGAGATTGACCGAATACCTGAGGTATCAAAGCTGCCATTTCATCCAACCAATTAATGAAGCTGTGCTTTCCATTTGCAGAGCCAGAAATGAAATCTTATTGACACTGTGTAGGTGTAAAAACAGATTACAGTAGTTCGAAGTGTATAAATTAGCAATGCACTTTGACATGCAAAAAGAAACATAAATAACAATTTTTACTTGACTGACAAATTAATAATCACCATAGCAATGTAGAATATAAAAGAATAATCATTTAAATTATGCAAGAAGGACATATTTCCTCTTGCCTGCCTCCTACCTGATAAGCTCTTTCCTTAAGCAAATGACTATCATTTGAAACCATAAGAACGCAAGGTTGGCGAGAGAGATGATACATTAAACAGATGTAATTCAAATCTACTTCTAATGCTATTTTCTATTAATGGTCCAGTTTTCAACATTGAATTAGGCATATAAAGAACATGCTTGTTTTCTGATTCAAACGTTTTCTCAACAGAAATTATGGTGTGTGTGTATGTGTGTGTGTGTGTATGTTTGCATATTTCCCGGTAGGACAAATTCCTAACGTAAGGTAGAAAGCCAATGTTTTTAACCCAAAGTTGACTACACTGAATGCTAAGCCATCAAATGGCTTCAGGTAAACACCAGAAATATAAGATACTCTAAGTCAGAGAATCCATCATAGCAACTACTTATAGAACTATCATACGCCCAACATTGTGTTTACTAGAAATGATAGAAAGTAGACATTTTAAAGAATGATTCAATGCTGAATTAAATCATAAATCATAAAACCATAGTTATAAATATGTTCCTGTATGTGTGTGTAGGTGTGAGAGACAGAGATTGTTACTCTAATATAATTTTTAAAGAATAGGAAAGTAGTGATGTCGGGTGTGATGAAAATATGGGTGACTAAGAGTTAGGAACAGTGAGTTCCAAATCTTTACTGCAAATCTGTATGATGTGTGCCTTCTTGGAAAAATTCTTAAACTTCCTCACCAGTATAAATAAGAAGAGCAGAACCAGTCTGATGGGGTTGCTGTGAACACCCCAAGAGATAGTGCTTAGACATCACTTATCACTATCTCTACCATGTGGGAGGTGACAGATAAGCCCATTAAGTTCCTTTTACCGGGAAGTCTCCTCTTTTCCATTCCTGAGCTCTTCATCACTGCCAGGTCCTTCTCTTCTCTCCACGTGTACACCCAAAGGGAGCCAATCCTGAGAGTTTGTTCCTTTCCTGACATGAAATACTAGGGTAAAAAGGCCTGGCCCTTTTTGATGTGTGACTTATACCTGTGGCATAGAGTTCTCGCCTGCATTTTTAGCCTGTTCCTTTTTTGTTTCCAGAATCCGTTGGTGAAGACTGTCTTGCTAGATTTCCAAGTATTGCAGTTCTAGAACACTGATTGGCAAATGGCCCTCATTCCTGACCTTGTGCAAGCTGATCTCATGGCATGCAGGAATAAAATATTAGAGCATTGACATGTCATGATTTTTTAATATTTTTAAAAACTCCATCATCTGCATAACTTTAAACCTGCAGAGTCAATGTATAGTGGCATGTGTATGCCTTAAATGCACAAATACATTAATATTGTTATAATGCTAAAGGAAAGCATCAAATGCGAACCACTTATCTGAGTGCTTGACTGATATCATCTTTTCCCCTTTAATACAAATCTATGGTCATCCCAATTTTACAGATGAGAAAGACAAGTCACAGTGAGAGGTTTGGTAAATGGTCTGGAGTCACCCAACTAGGACTAGCAGATCTCAGAGTCAAACCCAGGCAGTCAAATTCCAGGCTCCAACATTCATATTCTTTACCACTAGGACAAATTTCCTTTATGTGCAAAGATTATAGTTGTTCTAAAAGTGTGTATTATAGAGAGAGAAAGTATATGCACGCTCTGAGAAAGAAACTGATCACTGCCCCCTCTCTTTACAGAGTGGGGAAAAAATAATAGGAATCCCAGAAAAGTTTTTCCAATCAGAGAAGAGAAAAGACTGTGCCCCTCTTCTGGATAGAGCCCGAGGAAAAGGCTTTTCCTTCCTCCCTTCCTCCCTTCCTTTTTTCTTTCCTTTTCTTCCTCTCTTCTTTTATTCCTTCCTTTTTCATAAGTATCACAAATTAGACTAATTTTTGACATGCTTTTCCTTTCATTGCTCTGTTTCCTCTGGATACAGTTTACTGTGTAGCTTTGTCTTTTTATAATGTAACTGTACTTCTTTAAAGATGTGCTTTTTACTGAATGTTCATTTCTTCTTGCACTATAGCCACTTAGGCTAATTTCAGAACATAGAATATAGTGCAGATAATTGGCTTGTTTCATTTTGTCCAACTTCGTTGAAGTATGATTAACACATAAAAATTGTATACATGATGTATACAATGTATGAGGTACAATGTGATGTTTTGATATATATGTATACATTATTAAATTACCAAAATCAGGCTAATTAACACAAATGTCACTAACATTTTTTTAATCCATTCAACCACTAATGGACACTGAGGTTGTTTCTGTTTCTTGGTTCTTGTGAATAATGCTGCAATGAACATAAGAGTGTAGATATTTCTTCAAGATATTGATTAAATTTCTTTTAGATATAACCCAAAAGTGAGATATTGAATTCTATGGCAGTTCTCTTTATTTTTTGGAGTACCTCCATACTGTTTTCCATAATGACTGTAACAACTTGTATTCCATGTCATCAGAATTTTGACAAGGATTTCATTAAATCTGTAAATCACTTTGCGTAGTATGAACATTTAAACAACAGAAATTATTCCAATACATGAATACGGGATATATTTTTATTTATTTGTGACTTCAGCTTCTTCCATCAATGTTTTATAGTTTTCAGTGCACAGATCTTTTACCATCTTGATTAAATTTATTCCTAAGTGTTTTATCATTTTTGATACTATTGTTAAGGAATTATTTATTTTTTCAGATAATTCTTTCTCAATATATAAAAATGCAACTGACTTTGTATCCTGAAATTTTACTGAATTCACTAATTAGTCCCAACAGTTATTTTGGTAAACTCTTCATGGTTTCTACACATACAATTGTGTCATCTGCAAACTGCACAATTTTATTTCTCCCTTTCTAATTTGAATTCTTTTTCTATTTATTTTTTTCTTGCCTAATATTTCTAGCTAAGATATCTAGTACTATGTTGAATAGAAGTGACAAGGGTGGTTATATTTGTCTTGTTCCTGATTTTAGAGGAAGATTGTTCAGTATTTTAACACTGAGTGTGATGTTAGGCGTGGGACAGTCATATACAGCCTGATATGGTTTGGATGTGGTTTGTCCCCCCAAAACTCATGGCAATTTGACCCTGGTGTAGCAGTATTGGTAGGTGAAGCCTGGTGGGAAGTGCTGAGATCTTGGGAGTAGATCTTTTATCAATAGCTTAATGCCCTCTCTGGGGGTAAGTAAGATCTCAATAGTTCCTATGAAAGCTTGTTGTTAAAATTTTTTTTAAAAAAGTCTGGTTTCTTTAGTTTCTCTCTCTTGCTTCCTCTCTCACTATGTGATCTCTTTGCACAGACCCATTCTCCTTTCACGTTCTGCCATGAGTTGAGGCCTTGGGCCCTCACCAGATGCAGCTGTCCAGTCTTGAACTTCCAGCCACCAGTATAATTATCCAACCTTGGTTATTTTGTTACAGTAACACACAACAAACTAAGGCATGGCCTTTATTGTATTGAAATACATTCCTACTCCGTCTGATTTGTTGAGAGTTTTTATCATGAAAGGATGTTGTATTTTGTCAAATGCTTTTTCTGCAACTGTTTATATGATTATAAGACTATTATTCTTTATTCTACTAATGTGACGATTTGCATTTAATAATGTACATATGTTAAACCATCCTTGCATTGAGACAGATTTTATTTGGTTATAGTGTTTGCTCCTTTTAATGTGCTTTTGAATTTGGCATAATAATACATTGCTGAGAACTTCTGCACCTATGTTCATCAGGAATATTGGCTTATAGTTTTATTTTCTTTTAGCATCCTTATTTTGTTTTAGGTCAGGGTAATGCCAGCCTTGTAAAATAACTTTGTTTTCCTCCTCTTTAATTTTTGAAAGTGTTTTAAAAGGATTGTCATTAATTCTTCATTAAATGTTTGGTAGAATTCACCAGCGATGCTATCAGATCTTGATCTTTTCTTTGTAGGACTGTTTTTGATCACTGATTCAATTTCTACTCATTTTTTGTTTATTCGGGTTTTCTATTTCTTTATAATTAAGTCCTGATTGGTTGCATATTTCTAAGGATATATTTGTTTCTTCTAGTTTATTCAATTTGTTGACACATAATAGTTCATGGGACTCTTATGATCCTTTGTATGTCGGTACTATTAGTTATAATATCTCATATTTTATTTATGATATTATTT
Source organism: Tarsius wallacei (assembly GCA_963574415.1). Classification (NCBI taxonomy): domain Eukaryota; kingdom Metazoa; phylum Chordata; class Mammalia; order Primates; family Tarsiidae; genus Tarsius; species Tarsius wallacei. Next base: position 8,317 of record CAUYQG010122789.1, on the reverse strand, counting down.
GAGTCTTTTTTCTTTTTTCTCAGTCTAGCTAAAGATTTGTTGATTTTATTTAACTTTTCAAAAAACCAACTCTTAGTTTTATTGACTTTTTTTTTTTTGGTCTTTATTTTTTTTTTTAATTCATCCTCTGATATTGATTATTTCCTTCCTTCTGTTGACTTTGGGTTTAGGTTTGTTTTTTGAGGGTTTTTTATTTTTTGTTTTTCCTTTCTCTAGCTCCTTAAGGTGTACCATTAGATTGTTTAGACAAGGTCTTTTTATTTCTTAATGTAGGCATTTATTGCTAAAAACTTTTCTCTTGGTGCAATATTGCAGCATCTTATGTTTTGGTATCTGTGTTTCCATTTTCCTTTGTTTTCAAGATAGTTTTCTCTTTTGATTTCTTCCTTAACTCATTGGATGTTCAGAAATGTGTAAGTTAAATATCATGTCTTTGTAAATTTTTCATTTGTTCTTCTGTTTTTGATATCTAGTTTTATATAAGTGTGTTCAGAAAAAATGCTTGATATAATTTCAGTCTTTTTAAATTTGTAAGACTTGTTTTGTGTCCTAACATATGACCTATCCTAGAATATCTTCCCTGTGCACTTGGGGAGTATGTATAGTCTGCTACTGTTGGATTAATGGCTCTGTATTTTTCTGTTGGGTCCATTTGATCTATAATGTTGGTCAAATCTAATGTTTCTATATTGATTTTCCATCTGGATGATATATTCATTGTTAAAACAGGAGTACTGAAGTCCCATGCTATTATTGTAGTGGTGTCTATTTTTAACTTCAGATAAGTTAATATTTACTTTATCTATTTAGAAACTCTGATCTTGGGAACATATATATTTATAATTGCTATGTCTTCCTGGTGAATTAACCATTTTATTGTTATACAATGACTTTCTTACTTTCTTGTGACAGTTTTCAACTTAAAGTCTATTTTGTCTGATACAAGAATAGCCACTCCTGATCTCTTTTGGTTACCATTTGCATGGGTTGTCATTTTTAACCCTTCACTTTCAGCTTATGTGTGTTCTTAAAGTGAATCTCTTGTAGGCCATGTATAATTGGATCTTGTTTTTTTAATTCACTTAGCAACTATATGTCTTTTGATTGGGGAATTTATTCAATTTACATTCAAAATAATTATTAATAGGTGAGGACTTATTATTGCCATTTTGTTCTTTTTTTCTATTTTTCAGTTCCTTTGTTTCTTTATTGCTTTCTTATGATTTTTCTTTGCTGTTTAATGATTCTTTGTAGGGTTATGCTTTAACTCCTCTCTCTTCATATTTTGTATATCTGCTACAGGCATTTTATTTGTGTTTACCATGAAATTTACATAAAACATTTTATAGTTATACTGGTCTATTTTAAGTTGATAACAACTTAATTTCAATCACATAACCAAACTCAATCTTTACTTTTCTTTCCAATCACACATACACATTTTATGTTATTGATGTCATAATTTACATCTTTTATATTGCATGACCATTAATAAATTATTAAATTTATATTTGTTCATACTTTGAGATTTAACTTTTGCTAGAGTTCATAATAATTCGTGCATCATCCTCACAGTCTTACAATATTCTATAATTGAAAAAATACTTTACCAGTGAATTTTATTTCTTCTTTTTTTTTTTTTTTTGGAGTTGGAGTCTCACTAAGTCACCAGCCTGGAGTGCAGTCGCATGCTCACAGCCATCCCAGAGTCAAACTGCTGGACTCCAGCGATCCTTCCGCCTCAGCCTTCCAAGTAGCCAGAACTACAGGTGCGCGCTACCATGCCCAGCTAATTTTTGATTTATTGTAGGGACGAGGTCTCACCAAGTTGCCCAGGATGGTCTCCAACTTGCGGGCTCAGGCATTCCACTCACCTCGGCCTCCCAAAGTGTTGGGCCCAGCCTAGCATTTCTTATAAGGAAGTTCTAATGTTGATATATGCTCTCCTCTCAAATTGTGTTTGGGAACGTCTTTACTATTTCATTTCTAAAATGTTGCTTTGTTGTGTATAATATACTTTGTTGACTGTTTTTTCATCTTTCATCACTTTGATCATATCATCTCAATCCCATCTGGTGCACGGTTTCTGCTGAGCAATCCATTGATAGACTTATAGACTCACTCTTCTATGTGACAAGTCACTTTTCTCTTGCTTCTTTCAAAAGTTATCTTTTTGTCTTTGACTTTTGGCAATTTTATTATAATGTTCCTTGGTAAATAGCTCTTTAAATACAAAGTCCAAATGTTCTTTGACCTTCATGAATCTGAATGTCCATTTCTCACTTTAGAGTTTGGAAATTTTTCAGCCACTATTATTATTATCATCATTATGATTATTTATTTATTTATTTATTTATTTATTTATTTATTTATTTAGAGTCAGAATCACACTCTGTCACCCAAGCTGGTGTGCAGTTGCATGATCACTGTCACTGCAGTCTTGACTTACTAGGTTCAGGTGATCCTTTTATCTCAGCCTTCCAAGTAGCTAAAACTACTGGAGCGTGCCACCATATCTGGCTAGTTTTTTTAATTTATTGTAAAGACAAGGTCTCACCACATTGCTCAGGTTGGTTGCAAATCCTTGGGCTCAGGCAATTCTCTCACCTCTGCCTTCCAAAATGCTGGAATTACAAGTGTAAACCACCATACTCAGTCATTATTTATTTTAAAAGGCTTTCTGTTTCTTTCTTTTTCTTTTGGCATTCACATGTATTGCTTTGGTTGGTGAAGTTTCATAAGACCATAAATTTTTTTTTTTAATTATTTTTGTTCCTCTGACTGGATAATTTCAAACAATCTGTCTTCAAGTTCACTGATTCTTTTTTCTGCTTGATCTAGTCTGCCTTTAAACCTCTATAGCAAGTTTTTCTATTGTTATTGTCTTCTCCAGCTTCAGTAACTCTGTTTAGTTCTTTTCTTACCATTCCCATTATTTTAATATGCTCATTTTGTTCATACACTGTATTATTGTCATTTATTTGTTCTGTCTTAACTCTCTGAACTTCTTTGAGATTATTATTTTGAATTTTGGAAGGTCAGTCACAGATCTCCATTTCTTAAAGGTTTTTGATTCTTTGTGTTCTTTGTATGTTTGATGTACACACATTTGAAGAAGCAGCTACAACTTCCAGTGTTGTGGATTGGTTTTGACTGGGAGAGACTTTCGCCTGTCTACAGATATGATTCAAGACGCAGACCAACCTCAGGGAGTGCACTGTAAGGCTAGGAACAAGCACTCTTCACGTCCTTCTCTTCCCCCTGGAGGAAAAGCCTTAGTGCTACGCTTTTGTCTCTATCTTGCCTAGTAGTGTCTGCTATAAGAGGACACCTGCTGCTTTTCTTTGTTGTTAGCTGTCCATGGAGAGAAACCGACTCCAAAAACGGAGATTTTTAGATTGTCTTCCTTCACTTCCTTCCTTTCTTCCTTCACAGAGAAAAAAGTCTCAATTCTGCTTCCCTTTCCAATCTTCCAGAGCAGTGCTGGATGTAAAAGGAAGCCATCCTCATCTCTCTGGTCCTAGTGTCCAGGATACCAGGCCCTGCTGATAAGTCAGCATTCAGTGTGAGGTGATATAGAAACCAGCCCCATGAAGCATGCCCTCAGCAGCCAGAAGGCCGGGCAGCCAGGCACACATTCCGACCAATATCATTCTCCTTGCCCCATGGGAAAAATCATAGACTGAGGCAACTTTTGTGGCACTGAACTAAGCCCTGGGGGGAGGACTGATGCAGATAAGGTTAAAGTTCCATCATTATTCATATCAATGCAACTGCTTTCAGTTTGTGCTTCTCTGGGATGCTGCTACATCTTAGTTGGACTCTGATTTTCTCCTCAAGGCAAAAACCATTGTTTTATCGGTGTTTCTCAGGAGACACAAAAACTGGGACTTTCTACTCTACTACAGTGCTGATGTCACCCAGATAGTTGACTTGTTTCATCAGAAATTGTATAAATTGTCTAAAAATGGCCTTCTAGGAATGAATGTTTCTCAAAGTGTGTTTTGGTAAGATTTCTTAGTTTTAAAGAATATAGGTTAGCTCTAATTGATTTAGCAAACAAATACCTGTCTAAACATATATTCTCTCTTTTTTACCTTTTTACCTCTTATCCTTCTTTTTCTTTCTTTTCTGAATATTTTAGCCCCAAAGCCATTCCTTGGAGGTGAGCAAGACCTGTTTCAGGTGTCAAAATGAGGTGAGATGGGCATTGGACTGGGGAGCAACCAGCATGTCCTTTACAACCTGAACAGACAGCAGCTGTATGGAGGAGGTGGTGGAGCACTGGGATGACCAAGGTGCAGAGTACTGCACTGCAATGACTGATCCACATGGGGTTTCAGTGCATGAGTGAAATGAGATTGATGTCCATGTAGGAGTGGAGAGGGGTGTCGGAATACAACCAATGTGCGGTTTAGAGTCAGAAGAGGATGAGGAGAGAGTCCACATACCGGGAGGTGTTCTAGTACTTGATTTTGGAGACTGAGCAAAGTGTAGGGGGCATCTATGCAAGGGGACGACTCAGGATAGGATGTTGGAATCCAAGCACAATGAGGGGATTTGCGTTTTTCACTGTGGTCAGGAATTAAGATGCGGTGTCTGCTATGGGATACTGATTAAATTACATGAAGGCTGATAGTAAAATTTAATATAGTGAGCATATGGGAGCTGAGTTTCTCACTGCCCGGTAGAAGCAACATGGCAGTAGCAATGTACACCCCTAGTTCCCAAATATTCGTTTCTAAATATCACTCCCCCTAAAAGCAGGGGTCCCTAGCCGCCAGACCACATGGCAGGAGGTGAGCTGTGGGCAAGCTCGTCTTTTGTCAGATCAACTGTAGCTGCTGCAAGTCCACCCGTTATTTTATTTACCACTTCTGTCCGTGCCTCTTTTTTTTGTGGTGAGTTGTATGATTATTTCATTTTGTATTACAATGTAGTGATAATAGGAATAAAGTGCACAATAAATGTTATGTGCTTGAATCATTCCAAAACCATCTTCCTTTCCTCCAACCCCGTCCATGGAAAATATTATCTTCCATGAAATGATGCCAGAAAGGTCGGGGACCACTGCACTAAAAAGAACAGACTCATTAGAGAAAGGATCAATTCTAAGATTGGAAAAATCAGAGACAACTTGAGCATCAAAACGAATGATGGGAGAGGCTTAAAACTCATCAAATAAAATAGGAATCTGCATGCCCACATTAAATAAATAAATAGATAAATAAAAGTTTTAGGAACTATTCACAAGGTCTCAAAGTATTTCCTCATTTCAAACAGTAAAAGTAACTTCATAATGCCTGGCAGTTCTCTCCTTACTCAAGTGATTGAAGTTTTCCTCACCAGTAACAGAACACATTGAAATTGTATGCCATCAAGTAAGATGCCATGAGAAAGGCACAGCATTATGTCTATGGTGTCCTGAGAAATATGTGTAACCTGAATCTAATTATAAGGAAACATCAGACATATTGAAATCAAGGGATCATTTCTACAAAATATTAGTGTGTTGAAGAGTGTGAATGCCATGACAGAAAGGACTGAAGAATTTTTCCAGGTTGAAGGCAATCGAAGAAAAGTGAAAAACAAATTTAACAAGTTCTGGGTAGGATTCTTTTTCTATAAACCCCTGGGAAAATGGGGGAAACTTAAACTGGGGCTAAGTATTAGACAGTAGTGATATAACAGTACTGGTTTTGTGATTTGATGACTGTGTTGTGGTTGTTTAGAAAAATGTCCATTTCTCCAAACTGTGCATGAAAAATAAATGTGCCATCTTTATAAGATAGAGACGGCTGAACAAAATAAAGAAAAAAATCTAAAATGAATATTGGAAGAACCAGACTTAAAAACAAGGATAAACAATGCTCTTAAGAGGGTACGGGAGTAGTCTAGGGAGGATGTCACTGCCACCACCACCATCACTGAATCATGGTTGCCTCTGTGAACGCTTCTGCCCTGTAGACACCACACAGCGAGCCGGATATTGCAATATCATTTGTAACCTGAAAAAAGTCTCTGCAGTCAGTCTGGTGTGTTTGCTTACTTGGTTGGATTTTTTGTTTGTTTGTATGTTTGCTTTTGCTTTTAGTTTTTTTTTTTTCTTTTTGTACAGTGGCACCTGCTTCAGAATCCAAAATGACTGCATCTGATCTCCTGCACTTAGGTAGCATGCCTGTGCCTAACAAGAGAGGAGGGTAGAGTAGTGAGCACAAGATTTTAAAAGTTTTATCATTAGAGGCATTCACTGCCTCCAACCAAACGTATGAGGTAGGACGTTTTCTGAACATAAGTTGGTACATAGAGCAAACAAAAAAATTAAAATTGTCCCTCAAAGTCTATTCCTTTTGCTTTCTAGCATTGACATTCTTCTTTCCACATAAGTGTCTGAAGATATAACACCATTTGACAACATAAAGAATAGCGGGTACTGAGGTGTAAATACATCTTTAGGGTCATAAGTTCTCTACATCATGTAATAAGTGTTAAAATATTAGCTTCACGTATACTATAAAAGGTGAAGGGTATATTGTAATTCTTAAAGTTGTCACGAAAAATTGCAAAGAGGTATATCTAAAAATCTAATAGAAACTTTAGTGAAATTCTTAAATATATTTGAATAATAAAGGTTAGGAAAAGAATAAAAGAAAAACAAAAAAAAAGAGAACAAATAGATAAGAATTAAAATAGTAGAATTGAATCAGCCACATCCATAGCTACACTAAATTTAATGAAATTAATTACTCCAACTAGAGGCAATGGTTATCAAAAAGGAGAAAAATCCAAGACCCAATTGTATGCTTTCTACAATAGACACACTTAAAAAAAAAAAGACACAGGTATGTTGAAAGTAAACTATAGAAAAAGATATGCTGTGCAAACAGTAAGCATAAGTAGTCAGGCATAGCTACATTAATATTATAAAAATAAGCTCAAAGATATATTATTAGAAATAAAGAGGGGCTTTCATAACAATGAAAGTATCCATTAGAAAGGCATCATAACCATAAATGTGTATGTACCTAATAACAAAGCTTTAAAATATTTGAAGCGTAATTTGACAGAATCAAAGAGATAAATATCCAAATGTATAATTAGAGCGAGATAAAAAGTGTTTAATATCACTTCATCAGAGCTGAAAGATCTCTTAGAAATCAGTAAACACAGAGGATTTAAACACTGTGCCTCAGTACCCACAAGAATTGGTTTCACTACCCACCCCATACCAAAATCTGCTTATCCTCTAGGCCTGCAGTCTGCCCTGTGGAACCCACATATAGGAAAATTTGGTCTCTAATATATGCAGGCTTTGCAACCTGTAAATACTATTTTATTTTATTTTATTATTTTATTTTATTTTTAGAAAAGGCTCTCCCTCTGTTACCCAGGCTGGAGCACAGTGACACAATCATAGATAACTACAACCTCTAACTCCTGGGTTGAAGCTATCCTCCCACCCCAGTCAGTCGCTGGGATTACAAGAACCCTCTGGGAATACTGTATTTTTCATCCACATTTGGTGAGAAGGCAGTCCTCACCAATATAGAGGGCTGACTGTATTTATTGAAAAAAACCAAATATAATTAGACCTATGTAGTTGAAACCTATGTTGTTCAAGAATCTACTATATATACAAGAGGGGGACCCAAAAAAACCCAGAATTTATTTATAGAAAATTATGTATTTATTCTTACATGTTTAAACTTCAGTCACCTTCAAAGTACTTTTCCATTTGATGCAATACACCAATCGAGACGCCATTTCTATGGCTCAAAACAGTTTTTGAACTCATCCGTCTGGATGCCTTTCAGTGCTTCTGCCATTTTTTGTTTCACCTCTTCCACATCACAAAACATTTCCCTTTGAGGATTTTTTTCATCCAGGGAAACAAAAAATTTTTCTTGGGGTGAGATTGGGGCATAGAAGTCATACCATTTTTTATCAAAAACTGCTGAACACTCAGCATGGCATGGGCAGGTATGTTGTCATAGCGGAAGAACCAGTCACTTGTTTGCCACCACTCAGGATGTTTCTTCTGCAAATCATGACACAACCTTGTCAAAACTTCCAAATAAGAGTCCGATAGGCTGTTTGATCCAGAGGAACAAATTTCAAGTGGACTAGGAGTGGTCCACCCTCTGAAAGATAATTCCAGGTCTTTTGGGGTCCCCCTTGTGTGTGTGTGTGTGTGTGTGTGTGTGTGTGTGTGTGTGTGCATTTTTTGCAATGCTACAGCCAAAAACTGTAGAAGACAGATTTTCTGTATACTTGGCGTGTTTAACATACTAATTAGGCCATAAAACAAGTCTCAATA
>CAUYQG010122785.1:0-29077 GCA_963574415.1 Tarsius wallacei | reverse complement strand
TGCCTAACCCCTAACTGTACCCCACAATAACATAATAAAATAAAATAAAAAAATTTAAAAAAAAAAAAAAAACAAAAAAAAAACAAAAAAAAAACTAACAGAACCAATCAAGCACACTCTGAGACTTTTCGTTTAAGTCCAATGTCCTTTCAGCTCTGATTTCTAGCTGTCTTTGCAGGTTGGTAAATTTGTTCACAGTTAGGCTCAAATCTGGCCTGTGTCTGTTTTTCAAGCTTGTTTATCTCGTTTCAGTGTTGTTACCTTGAATCGCCACCGGTGGTGCTATCTCGCCACGCCAAATGGTCTTTATCTCAGCTGCTCACCCCAAAGGGGATGGAGTTGGACGTCCCAGAGATGGGAGCTTGCCTCGGGGCACACAAGAGGAGACCCACGGCCTGGCAGGACGTCACGGTGGCAGTAGAGACAGCAGCCATCTCAGCAGATCTTGCTTGCAGGGGCTTCAAGGTCTGAAGTCATGGATCGCCTCAGGCACGGGTGGTGTGATGTATAATGGTTGCCACGGAGGCGGCGGCAGCTGGCTGCTGCTCCCTCTGTGGCTTCAAGGGCTGTCCAGACTGCTGTGATGCTTCAGCGGTGGCGACGGCTGAGCTCCATGTGAACAGCAGGCTGCTGACGATAGGATCCACAGCCGCCAGGGAGAGAGCCAGAGACCTTCTGCATTCTCCTTTGTGGAGGGTCTCATAGACCAGGCTGCCCTGTCGCCATCTTCTCCCTCCTTTTGCTTAATCCTTTCTTAAGAGTCTCCTGTAGAGCTGGTCTGGAAGCATCATAATCTCTTAGGGATTGGATGTCTGGAAAGGATTTTTTTTTTTAAGTTGGAGTCTCACTCTGTCACCCATGCTGGAGTTCAGTGGCACACTCATGGCCACCACAGTTTTGACCTGCTGGGCTCAGATGATCATTTGCCTCAGCCTTCCAAGAAGCGGGAGCCACAAGCATGTGCCATTAGCCAGGCTAATCTTTAAATTTATTGTAGAGATGAGGTTTTACCATGTTGCTCAGGCTGATCTCGAACCACTGGGCTCAAGCAATCATCTCACCTCCACCTCCTAAAGTGCTGGGATTGCAGGTGTGAGCTACAGTGCCCAGCTAGGATTTTAATTCTCCATCACTGATTAAGCTTAGCTTATCTGGGTAGAAAATTCTTGGGTGAATTGTTTATCTTTGGGAACTCTGAAGATTAAACTCCAGTCCCTTCTAGCCTATGGTGTTTCTGTAGATAAGACTGCTGCTATTCTAATTGGTCTTCCCAAGCAGGTAGTCTTCCCTTTCTCTCTTGCTGTCTTTAGGATTTTTTTATACCTACTTTGTGTAAGCAAATTACTATGTGTCTAGGACTTGATCTTCTCATTGGATGCCTTATAGGGGTTCTCTAGGTCTCTTGTGTTAGGATGGTTGCATCTCTGATGAGCTGAAAGAAGTTTTCTTGAATAACCTCAGTGAATGTTTGTTTCAAGGTATTCTCTGTCTCCCTTTCTGCTTCAGGTATACTGATCAGGCATAAGTTTGGCCTGTTAATATAGTCACACATCTCTTGGAGGCTTTGTTTTGTCTTTTAAAGCTTTCTTTCTATGTTTTTAATAGACTGGGTTAGTTTCATATTTTGGTCTTCAGACTCTGAGATTCTTTTTTCTGCTTGATTAATTCTGATTTCCATGCTTGTTAGTTTGTTATTTATTTCATGGATGGTGTTTTTTATGGCCAATATCTCTATTATCATTTCTTTTACTTTTTTTCTTGCCGCTCTTGATTCTTATTAATCCTATCCATCCATTCTTTTTTTTTTTTTTTTTGAGTTGGAGTCTCACTCTGTCACCCAGACTGGAGTGCAGTGGCCACTCCCGGCCACCGCAGCCTCGACCTGCTGGGCTCCGGCGATACTTCCGCCTCAGCCTTCCAAGTAGCTGGAACTACAGGCGCGCGCTACCACGCCTGGCTGATTTTTTGATTTATTGTAGAGATGAGGTCTCGCTTGCCCAGGTGGGTCTCGAACCTGCGGGCTTAGGCAATCCACTCAACTCAGCTTCCCAAAGGCGCGGGATTACAGGCTGAGCCACCGAGCCCGGCTTCCATCCATTCTTTGATCTCTGCATTTGTGGCCTGAAATCATTCATTCTGGACACTCTTCATTGTTTGAGATCCAAGGTCTGTATTCCTGGGCACTATCTTTTTAGTACTCTGTGGGCAACCTATGTTATTCCAGTGATTTTTCTGCATTCATGACAGATTTTTCTTTTCTCTTTAATTCTGTCGCTCAGTGAGAAAGGGAGTAGCTTTCACTTCTGTTTGCTCAACCCCTATTCTTCCCTAAATGGAACCTCCATATTTGTTCCATTTTGAAACCAGTCTGGGAGTGGGAGGGGAGGGTTGTGCTGTGTTTTTGACGTTTTGAGATTTGAATAAGGTGTTAATGGGGGAGCTAAGATTCAAAAGCTATCTTCAGATAACAGTGTTTGCTGACTCGGTATAGGCCCCCTAGGACCCACTTCTCACCACTTCACAATATGTTCATGTGGTGGGAATGTATATATACCCCCTGAGCACAAAATAACACAAGGGAAAGGAAAAGAACTGAGAAAGAGAGAAAGGAGAAGAAAAGATGATGAAGAGAAACAAGTAGAAAAGGTTAAACAAATAAACCAACAAACAGACAAACCAAAAAATAAAACTAAAACTAACAAAATGAAGCTGCATTCATCCTCATATATGCCCTTACATGAAAAAAGGAGAAGGAAAGGAAACAAAATAAAACACACAGACACACACATCAAAATATAGAGAGAGCAAGAAAAAAGAAAACAAAACCCTTTGTGATCCTTGAGCACTCTCTTGTGGCAGTTTCTGAAACTTGTTTCCTTTTTTGCCAGGGCTACCCAAGCACCACTGCTCTTGGCTCATGGTGGAAGGGAGGAGGATCTGGCCTCTAGACCCGTTTCCCTGTTAACTGTGGGGTCAGGAGCAGATAGCACACCACCCCCAACAAATCCACCTGCGTTCAGCCCTCTCCACATGTGCCAATCAGGCTGCTCCCTATGTGAGTCAGATGCCTTGCAGATGCTGTGGGAAGGGACTTGAACCAGTTCAAAACTCACTCCTACCTATATGCTGTGGGTTGAATCCTTCTCCTCTGATTGCACCCGTAGTCCCATGAATGGTCCAGTATGGGGGATGGGGCGACCGAGACTGCATGCCAGTCCTGTCTCTCTGGGGATAATGCACCTGGGCTATCCTCTCTGGGTTAATGATAATCAACCTCAGAGAGGTGCGGAATTCACCTCAGTCTCAGGAGGCAGCTCTGTTACTCAAATGGGTAAGCAGGAGCATGTCTATGCCCAGGTTCCAGGACAATGATGGTAGCAGCACTCCTGTGTCTTCTCTGTTGGGACCCAGTGACTGATTCTCTCACTGCACTTTCTCCTTGGTCCCTGTTGCTGGTGTCTGACCTGCTGTGGAAGGTTGTAGTGGCAGGCTGAAAACCAGGCACTGAGCAGTGTCTGATCCCTGCTGTTTTCTTCAGGGTCCCCCAAATGGTGCCTGCCTCTGCACTGTGAAAAGCTCTGGAATCTAAGCAGCATTGCACATAGCAGCTGTCTCAGCTGGAGAGCCCAGGCCACTTGTTCCCATGTCCCCACTCAGTCAGACACTCATACACCCACTTGAACACATACTTGCACACTAATTCATCCTTACACTCACTTATACAGAGACTCACACACTTTGACTGATTTCATCACCATCTTGGAATACTGATCTTTCTTTAAAATTCTTAAAGAAAAGAAACACCAACTGGGAATTTATTACCTGAATAAACTAGTTTCAAAAACAAAGAAGAAATAAAGTTTCTCCCAGACAAGCAAGCACTAAGGTAATTTGTCACCACCAGACTGGCCCTGCAAAAGATACTTAAGGGAGTTCTGAACATGGAAATGAAAAAATGATACTACCTAACATAAAAGCGCACAACTCACAAACCATTATAAGTCAACCACAAAACTGAGAATACGGAGCAATGTATGACAGCAACAAATCTTCAAATATCAATAAGAACCTTGAATTTCATGACCTAATATCTCACTTAAAATACATAAGGTGGTAAATTGGATAAAAAAGAAATAAGACTCATACATTTTCTGTCTTCAAGAGATGGGTCTCACTTCTAATGGCACCCATAGACTTCAGGTAAAGCGATGAAGAATATCTACCACACAAATGGAAAAAAAGAGCATGGGTGGCTATTCTTGTATCAGGTAAAACATTTGAAACCAACAACAGTAATTTAAAAAAAGGACAATGGAGGGCATTGCAAATGATAAAGTGCTCAATCCAATGAAAAATATTAACTATCTTAAATATATGTGCACTCGATATTGAAGCATCCATATTTATAAAACAATTACTACTAAGCCTAAGAGAATACTTAGACAGCCACACACTAATAGTAGGGTACTTCAATGCCCACTAACAGTTTTTAAAAGGTTATTGAGGCAGAAAACTAATTCTGATTTAAAGTTGATACTTAACCAATTGTCTCCAATAGACATCTACAGAATACTTCATCCAACAATCACAAAATATGCATTCTTCTCACCTGCACATGGAACTACTCTAAGATTGACCACATGCTCAGTCATAAAGAAAGTCTTAATAAATTCCAAAAAGTTGAAATCATATCAAATATTCTTTCTGACCACAGTGGAATACAAATTGAAGTCAATACCAATAAGAACACCCAAAATCACACAAATACATGGACACTAACAACTTTCTCTGAATAATTTTTGAGTAAACGAAATCAGATGGCAGTAAAAAATTATTTGGAACAAAGGGAAAATAATGACACAAGATACCAAAAGCCCTGGAATGCCTCAAAAGCAGTGCTAAAAGAAAAGTTCATAGCCGGACTTGGTGGCTCAGCCTGTAATCCCCCGCTTTGGGAGGCAGAGGTGAGTGGATTGCCTGAGCCTGCGGGTTCAAGACCCACCTGGGAAACTTGGTAAGACCTCATCTCTACAATAAATCAAAAATCAGCTGGGCGTGGTAGTACGTGTCTGTAGTTCCAGCTACTTGGAAAGCTGAGGCGGAAGGATCGCTGGAGCCCAGCAGGTCGAGGCTGCGGTGGCCAGGAGCAGCCACTACACTCCAGTCTGGGCGACAGTGAGACTCCAACTCAAAAAAAAAAAAAAAGAAGAAAAGTTCACAGCAGTAAAGTCCCATATCAAGAAGAAAGATCTTAAATAAACAACTTAATCTCACCCAAGTGAACTAGGAAAACAAGAGCAAACTGAACCTAAAGCTAGCAGAAGGGGAAAAAAACAAACAAACAGAAATCAGAGCAGAACTAAATGAAATTTTAAAAAATAAATTTAAATAAAAATTTTTAAAAAGAACAAGTTTCTGCAAAGCCAAAGAAACCATCAAGAGAGTGGGGATACAGACTGGGAAAAAATACTTGCCAACTATATGTCTGACAAAGGCCTAACATCTAGGATCTACAAGGAACTCAAATGTGCCGAAAAGAAAAAAACAAACGGTTCCATTACAAGGTGGGCAAAAGATAGGAATAGACAGTGCTCAAAAGAAGATATATGAACAGCCAACAGATACATTAAAAAATGCTCAGCCTCACTGGTCGTCAAATAAATGCAAATTAGAACTACACTGAGATACCACCTAACTCCAGTCAGGATGGCTATTATCAATAACTCAAAAAACAACAGATACTGGGAAAACACTTCTACTCTGTTGGTGGGAGTGTAAACTAGTACAACCTCTGTGAAAACAGTGTGGCGATTCCTAAAAGATCTAAAAATTGAACTTTCTTACCACCCCACAATCACCCTACTGGGAATAATCTATCTGAAAGAACTCAAATCACTCTATAAAAAAGATACCCGCATATGTATGCTTATCGCAGCATTGTTCACAATAGCAAGAACATGGAACCAACCATGCTACCCATTGAAAGAGGACTGGATAAAAAAAAATGTGGCACATATACACGATGGAATATTATGCAGCCATAAAGAAGAACAAAATCATGAACTTCACAGCAACCTGGATGAACTTACAGTCTATAATCCTGAGTGATCTTTCACAGAAACAAAGAACTGAGTATCACATGTTCTCACTCATAAATGGACTTTGAACAAGTATTGTAATACTGTAAGAAAATGATCGGCAGTAGCGGGAAGCTGCCAGGAGGAAGGTAGGGAAGCAGGATTGGCAGTAGTGGGAATCTGCCTGGGGAAAGGGGGGGTACACTTCATCAACAAGGGTACCTACATAATGAACATTTGTATACCTAACCCTGAATTGTACCCCACATCTTTAAAATTTAAAAAAAAAAATTAAATGGAGAAAAAAATACAAAGAATCAACAAAATAAAAAGCAGGTTCTTCAAAAAGAAAAGGAAGATTGAAAGATTGATGGCCAGATTAAGAACAGAGAGAGAGAGTGAGCAAATGAATACCATCAGAAATAAAAATGACAATGTTACAACTGACCCTAAAGAAATACAAAAGGTCTCTATGCATGTAAGCTAGAAAATCTAGAGGAAATGGATAAATTCCTGAAACACACAATCTCCTGAGATTGAAACAAGAAGAAATGGAAACTCTGAGCAAACCAATAACAAATCATGAAATCAAATAAGTAATAAAATACCTATAAGGCAGAAAAAAAAAAAAAGTCCTAGTCCAGATGGATTCACAGCCAAATTCTATCAGACATACAAGAAAGAGCTAGTACTAATCTTACTGAAGCTAGTCCAAAAATTTGAGGAATGGGGACTCCTCCTTGACTCAGTCTATGAAGCCAATATAATTTTATATCAAAATCTGGCAAAAACACAGCAAAGAAAGGAAACTATAAGCCAATGTCCTTCATAAAAATGATGCAAAAATCCTTAACAAGGTACCAGCATATTACATCCATCATTACATCAAAAAGATTATTCACCACGATCAGGTAGATGGGCTTTACTTGTGGATTTCAGGATTGGTTCAACATGCACATATCAATAAATGTAATCCACTACATAGAAGAAATTAAAAACCGGAACCACGTAATCATTTCAATAAACACAGAAAAAGTATTTGATAAACTCTAACATCCTTTCATGACAAAAACCCTCAATCATCTAGGCATAGAAGGAACATACCTTAAAATAATAAGATCCATCTATAAAAAAAAAACAACAAAACAAATCACAGTCAACACCATACTGAATGGAAAAAACTTGAAATTGTTCCCCCTAAAAACTGGAACAAGACAAAGATAATTACTCTCACTACTCTTACTTAACATAGCACTGAAAATCCTAGCCAGAGGAATCTGGTAAAAGAAATAAAAGTACTCAAAAAAAAAAAAAAAAAAAAAAAAGGCAAATTATCTCTCTTAGCAGACATTATAATTCAATACACAGAAAATTCTGAAGATTCCACCAAAAGACTTCTAAATCTGATAAGCAACTTCAGTAAAATCTCAGTATATAAAATCATTGTTTAAATATCAGTAGTATCTCTATAAACCAAAGAGATAAAGTATTAAAGCTGAGAACCAAATCAAGAACACAATTCCATTTACAATACACACACACACAAACTACCTGGTAATAAATCTAACCAAGGACATGAACCACAAAACACTGATGAAATAAAATAATGAATAAATGAAAGATGATACAAACAAATGGAAACAAATTTCATACTCATGAATTAGAAGAATCAATGTCATCAAAATGTCCATATTTCGCAAACAAATCTACAGATTCAATGCAATCCTTATCAAACTATCAGCTTCATTTTCCCCAGAATTAGAAAAAGAAATTCTTAAATTCATATGGAAGAAAAAAAAAGCCTGAATAACTAAAGTAATTCTAAGCAAAAAGAACAAACTACTGGACTTCAAATTTTACTATAAGACTATAGCAAACAAAACTGCATGACACTGGTACAAAAATAGATCAATGGAACAGAATAGGAATACAGAAATAAAGCTGCTCACCTACAACCAACTGATCTTAGACAAAGTTGTGAAAAAATAAACAATGAGGAAATGATACCCTGTTCAATATATGGTGCTGGAAAAACTGGCCAACCATATGCAGAAGAATGAAAATAAATCTGTTTCTCCCACTATATGTACAATTAACTCGAGAGGGATTAGAGCTTAATATAACACCCAAAACTATAAAAATTGGGGAAGAAAACCTGGGAAACACTCTTCTGGACATCAGCCTAGTCAAAGAATTTATGATCAAGTCCTCAAAAGCAAATGCAAGGGGGAAAAAAAATCATGGGACTAAATTAAACTAAAAATCTACATAGCAAAAGAAGTTATCAACAGAATAAATAGATAACCTACAGGACGGGAAAATATTTACAAACTATGCATTTGACAAAGGGCTAATATCCAAAATCTATAAGGAACTTAAGAAAGAAAAAATAATTTCATTAAAAAGTGTGCAAAGGGCATGAACAGACACTTCTCAAAAGAAGACATGCGACCATTGCCTTGCTAAACTATGGTGTGGCCATGCACTCTTTGAGCTGTGGCCAGGCCAAGTTTTCTTAAGCTTTGGACCCCTTCCCTACCTTGGGGAGGTGAGTCAGCTCTATCTCTTGCTCTAATTTACTTTCTAAATAGAGTAGACTTTTTTAGATATTTCCTAATCTAAAAAAAAAAAAAAAAAAATGAAGGCATGTAAGCAGCTAACAAACATATGAAAAGATGCTCAACATCACTGATCATCAGAGAAATTCAGGTCAAAATTACAGTGAAATATCACCTCGCACTGGTCAGGATGGCTATTATTAATAAGTTAAAAAAAACAACAGAAGTTGGCGAGGTTATGGAGAAAAGGGAATTCTTGGTAGGTACGTAAACTAGTTCAGTCCCCATGGAAAGTAGTCTGGAGAATTTTTAAAGATCAAGACAAATATAATTTTTCACGCTTTAGTTATATGGGAAAATTAGGCCGCTTTCAGATTGGCTTTAAATACTAGATGCTATTTAGTGTGATTTTCTTGGGGCATAATTGTACTCTTTCAGTTCATAATGATCTTTGGTTTGTGGATTCCTTTTTAATTGAGGTAATCAAGATATCTACTTGATAATAGATATTAGGAATGCTAGACCCTAGTCCAGTAGTTCTAGAGTACAAAAAGTAGGGAAGGAGTGACCCCTAAACAGGTGGTTTCCAGGCACTAAACCAGTTAATAACAATTTGCATGCATCAAGCAACTTTTTTTAAAATCAGAGTTACCATTAAATTAAAGAGAAGTAGCATTGGAATAGGTAGTTTTCCTAAATTGTAAACCTATAATTTCCAGGACTTTGGAAGGGGTAGATTAGCAACTTCTTATCTGTTAATATTTCCTTGTGCTCTTGCATCAAAAATATAGTCAGAATCATGCCAATTTCTGTGTTGAAGGAACAAGTAATATATCTCACAGAGATGTGGAAGAGACGCAAAAGTAGAACTTAGCCCATTTCTTTTTTTATTTTTAAAAATTTTTAAATTTTAAACAGGTAGGGTACAATTCAGGGTTAGGAATATAAATGTTCATTTGTATTGTACCCTTGTTGATGAGGTGTGCCCCCCCGATAGATCATTTCTAATACACCAAAGCTATGGCCAACAACATCTCCCCCCACCCCAATACATACACACATGCGGTGCTGATTAAGACAACTCTACATCTCTCTCAGTGAGGTCTCATATTTGTGTTGATTCATAGAAACCCAGTTTCAGAATTTCTCCAGAGTTGGCTTTGGGAGAAAGAGAGACAGAGATCACGCTACATCTCCATCTCACAGAGTCAAATTGTCTGCCTTCTTATCTCATATCCTGTAAATCTCTGTATCCCCAAATAGAAAGTCAAATACTGAACCTAGGGCAGAGGTATCGAAAAACAAAAAACTTAGAACCATAGGGCCATGATGATTTCCAAGGACTAAAGAAAATCATTGAATTCAAAAGAAAAAGAAACAGTACTAAAAGGAGAGGGTTGTGAAGGAAACTTCTTTACTCAGGTGGTTCACATATTCTGTTCCCTTTACCTAGAAGGGAGGAACTTTTTTTTAAACATCTTTTTTATTTTAGAATTGTGGGGTACAGTTAAGGGTTAGGTATACAAATAAGCATTGTGCAGGTACCCTTGTTGATGAGGTGTGCCCCCCCCGTCAGATATTGACTACCATTAATCACACCTCAAGGGAGGAAATTTTATTATATGGTTGCCCCCCACCACTTCTCCCTTGTCCTGACCTACCAGATTAGCCCATGGTTCTAAGCTTAAATGTAACTTCCTTAGGAAGATATTTCCTAAAACTTCACTGAGTATTTTCTTTTCTTTTTTTTTAATTGTCCTGTATCTTTTCTACATGCAGTACAAACATATTTTCCTAGTTATTTGTAGCATAATCAACGATGAGTAAAGACTCAAGAAAGCAAGCCTAAGTTTAAATCTTGCATCTGTTATTTCCCTTTTATATGACTTTGGCAACTAATTTAATCTCTAGGATTCATTTCTTTTAACTATTGGTCTTGAGACCCAAGCTTCCCATCATAAACTGGGTTTTCTGGGTATTCTGGTCATAGATTGGGCATGTGCAATAACAAATTGCCATCAAGGGGAGGTGGTCAATAAGAAATTGGGCTCAAGCAGGTCAGGATGGCACAAGTTAGTTGCGTGAGCAGGTCGTTCTGCTGCTGCATTGCCTCCTCTCTTCTATTACACACCGATGGCATTTGTAAATGCCAGTTTCTCCTTTCTCAACTAATTGGATTGAGAAAGGAGAAATTGGCATTTACAAATGGAAATTCTGGAGACAAACTGGGAATGAACTGCCAAAGCATTAAATCCTAATCAAGAGTGCACCTGTCCAATGTTAATCTGGAAAGACCTACATTGATTCATGATTAGTCACTAATAGCTTGATTGGTATTAACCCCCTTCTATCAATGGGTAAAATTTATCCTCACTGAAATAAACATATATTTTGAATATGGATGTTCCTGCTAAAAAGGTTTCTGCCAGCACCACTAATTGTGGAATTACAGAATAGCTTATTTTCTAACAAGATTTTTCTCACAACATTACTTCCAAGCGAGGAACTTAATTCACTACAAAGGAGGTATAGTAATGTGTTCATGCCTGTGAAAATCACTTATCCAGCAAAAGAAACAAAGTAGGAGGTATCACACTTCCAGACTTTAAATTTTATTGTAAGGCTACAATAATCAAAACAGCCTGGTATTGGTACAAGAACAGGCATATAGACCAATGGAACAGGCTAGAGATTCCAGAAGCAAAACCTCAATCTCTCAACAAGCTCATCTTTGACAAAGCCTCCACTAACAACCCCTGGAGAGAGGAGAACCTATTTAGTGAATGGTGCTGAGAAAACTGGTTGATCACTTGCAAAAGATTGAAACAGGACCCCTACCTATCACCATACACAAAAATGAAGTCTAAATGGATCAAAGACCTAAACATAAAACCTCAAACTATAAGAACCTTAGAAAACACAAGAGACGCCCTTACAGAAATTGGAATAGGCACCCAATTTCTGATCAAAACCCCAAATGCCCATGCCATAAGAGATAAGATAGACAAGTGGGACCTCATCAAACTGAAAATATTTTGCAAAGCAAAAGAAACCATCAAGAGAGTGAGGAGACAGCCCACAGTCTGGGAAAAAGTATTTGCCAACTTCATATCTGACAAAGGCCTAGCATACAGGATTTACAAATGTGCCAAAAAGAAAAAAACAAACAATCCTATAAAAAGTGGGCAAAAGATATGAGCAGACACTTCTCAAAAGAAGACATACAAGCATCCAATAGATACATGAAAAAATGCTCAGCCTCACTAATCATCAAAGGAATGTAAATTAAAACCATACTGAGATACCACCAAACTCCAGTCAGGATGTCCATCATCAATAACTCAAAAAACAACAGATGCTGGAGAGGGAGTGGGGAAAAGGGACAATTCTACACTGTTGGTGGGAGTGTAAACTAGTACATCCTCTGTGGAAAACTGTATAGCAATTCCTAGAAGATCTAAAATTGACCTTCCATACAACCCAGCAATCTCCCTACTGGGAATATACCCAGAGGAACTCGAATCATTCTATGAAAAAGATACCTGCACACACGTTTATTGAAGCATTATTCACAATAGCAAAAACACGAAACCAACTGTGCTGCCCATCGAAAGTGCACTGGATAAAAAAAATGTGGTACATATACAGGATAAAATACTATGCAGCCATATAGAAGGACAAACCTATGGACTTTGCAGCAACTTGGATGGATTTAGACTGTATAATGCTCAGTGGTCTATCACAGAAACAAAGAACTGAATACCACATGTTCTCACTCATAACCCTGAACACTTATCATAATACTATAAGAAAGGAATTGGCAGTAGTGGGAAACTTCCAGGGGAACACACAATATCAAAAAGGGTACCTGATCTCAAGGGGAGGTCTAACTTTACCTGTACAACGACCACTTGTATACCCAGTCTTGAATTGTGTCCTGCATCTTTAAAATTAAATTAAATTAAATTAAAAAAGAAAATCATTTATCACACCATGCACCCTATCACCAGAAGCAACTAGCCTGATAAAATGGTGGAATGGCCCAATGAAAGTGCAGTCAAACTATAAATTGGGAGCAAACACTCTGAAAAGATTAGATTGTATCTTAGATGCAGCATATGCTCTGAATCAGCAACTAACACATGGTTCTGTTTCCCCATAGTCAGCATAACCAGGTCTAAGAATCAAGATGTATGAAAGGGAGTAAACTTTCCCATCCCTGCAACTTTGATCGTTGCCCATTTGGAACTCACTGCTCCCTTAGTTACCAAGGGAGAAATGCTTCCACTAGGGAGCATAGCAGTGTTTCAGTTTATTTATTTATTTATTTATTTTTTGAGTTGACGTCTCACTCCGTCGCCCAGACTGGAGTGCAGTGGCCGCTTCCGGCCACCACAGCCTCGACCTGCTGGACTCCCGCCATCCTTCCACCTCAGCCTTCTGAGTAGCCGGAACTACAGGCCTGCGCTACCACACCCGGCTAATTTTTTGATTTATTGTAGAGATGAGGTTTCGCCTGCACAGGCGGGTCTCGAACCCGCGGGCTCAGGCATTCCACTCACCTCAGCCTCCCAAGGCGTGGGATTACAGGCTGAGCCACCGAGCCCGGCTTCAGTTTATTTGAAAGCAAAGACTATCTGATCATTTTGAGTTCCTTATACCATCATGCCACAATAAAAGTAAGTTATTCTACTGGCTGAGAAAACTGACCCTGATTGTTAAAGGGAAATTGAATTACTGCTGCACAGTGAGGTGAGATGGCTATATCGGGAATGCAGAAGATTCTCTGAAGAACTATTTGATCCTTATGTTTAATAATAAAAGTAAATATAACTCTGAAATTGAAAAAAAGCAAAGCCATTGAAAATTTGAACCCTTCAAGAATGAGATAGCCATCATTTCACTAGATGGATAATTCTCAAGCCGGTGAGTTGAGAGAAAACAAAATGTCGAATTGGTTATAGAAGAAGGAAGTTATAACTATCACTTGTATCTTTACCAGTTACAAAGATGAACTCTGGGTAGCTATGCATATATTCCTCTTTTCTTGTCATATTTTCTTCTTTCTTTCCTCTATTTCTTTATTATTTTACATAAAAATTGGTGGTGATGGTTGATGACTGGGATTAATTAGATTTGAAGAGTATTTAACATTGTACAGACTACCACTTTGAGGTAGAGATGACTTTGGAGCTCTCCTTTTTTAGAGAATCCAACTCAAAAAAAAAAATGATTGTTTCTCACTTTAAACTCATACTTGTTTTCCCTGTTTATGATGCTGGCCTTTGCTAGCTAGACCCCTGTTAAGCTCAGCCAGTAGAGAGCCCTAGAGGGAGACTGGCGGACTGGAGAAGAAAGAAGGGATGCGTCTTTTCTTATTTGCTTCCTGTTACCAACAGTTTTTCACCCTGGCAGTAGCAGTTGGTTTCACAATTACGGTTGGTTCTGTTTTGAGTTTTTCCCTCACACTTTCAGAACTAGCTTTATGGTGTTCCCACAGAGATGCCAGCACCACCCCTCCCTGGAGATATGTGTTTTATCTTTTTGAGGGCTCTTTCTTCCTGAGATGTCTGGGTCCCCGTTCCAAAAGATCCCTCCCCCGTGCTTTTAAGGTCCAGTAACCTTTCCCCCTAAGCCTACAGGTTTTAGCTGCTTCCTGCAATTCAATTTCTATCTCTGTTAACTCAACATCTCCTTTTGGTTTTTCTGTTCAATACATGATTAACAATTCTTCATTTTAAAGTCTCTCTGAAAAAAATAGCTGGTGCTGTTTCTGCTTCTGACTGATCCAAATGTGGAGTAGTATGACTCCCAGGTTGTGTGAAGAGTAAATGAGTTAGAAGATAAGAAGTATTTATAGCAGTGCTTCACATATATAAATTTTCATATAAATCTTCGCTATTATTATTATTCTTTTAAGATCTGTCTTTCCCATTAGACTAAGCTCTATGAGGATAGGGATCATGACTGCTATATCTTATGGTACATAGTTAGCTTTGAATACATGTTTGTTAAAGGAATTAAGGAAGGGTTTGGAGGAGAGAAAAGAAAGGAAACAAAATCTGAGTATAGAATAAAGGTGGCTTTCTTTATATTTTTATAAAAGCGTTAATCATTCTTTCAAGTTTTATTGTACCAGTATGTTAGAAATCAGCCTCAATCCTTGTGAATATGTTCTAATCCCTATTTTCCCACAAGGTGCTAGAATTATACATGGTGGAAACATCAAGTGTGTGTGTGTGAGATGAGTGGGGAGGCAGCTGGTAATGGGGCATTTGTCCACAGGAGTTGCTGATGAGATGTCTATTGGTCAGACCCAAATGCCTTCCTCAGATCCCACAGCTCTTAGCTTCCTTTATGCCATGCTTCAGGTGTGGGAATATACTTTCCTATCTAGGAGTTGACACCTCCTTGTGCATTTGCCAGGGAGATGAGGTATTATCTCTAGAATCTCAAAAGTTCTTCCTCCTCTTCTTCACTAACCCTCAACCCCAAAGAACATCTCATTTTAGAAGACAGAACAGAACATGTTTCTCTCATTCTGGTTCTGGTGAAAATTTATTTCTGCATCTTAATCTTCTCCTCACTCTGGGAATAGCATTTATAAGCAAAATCCAGGAAGACTCAAGCCATTTCTTTTTATATTGTCACCTGCTTCCCATGAGACTAGTGGTGTATGCTTTTAGCGGAGTGGGATAAGAGGGATAATACATAGACAAAAAACCATGAAAAAGTATTGAAATATCCTGTCATAGAAGGAAAGAAAGAAGCAGGAAAAAGAGGAAGACATTCTTTTTGAAATTGAACTATCCTTTTCCTCCTTTTCTGAACAATGTGTTGTACAGTGAAACCTGCAGGGTATATTGATCTTTCTCTCAAGGCTGTTTATTTATTTATTTAAAGGGGCAAGACAGAGACTATAGAAAAGGAGAGGGTTCCCCCCTCCCCGCCCCACATATGGAGTGTAGAATCATGTGTTTGCAATCCTTGTTTAAAGTGTGTTTCTTAGGAAGTCATTGTGAAGAGGCTGAGGCAACAATCCCACCCAGAAATCGAAGTCACAGAAGAACAAGCACATTCTAAAGATTTTCATTGCACAGGTCATAGCCCCTGCAGCACTTGAAGTTCACCAAATAGACACTCCACATTATGTTTCTCACATTGGCACAGTTCTTTAGGCAGCCCATAAAGGTTAACCAGAGTATACCATTGTCTGTGGAAGGAAGAAGAAACAGATCAGAAATCCTGGGTTTGAGGCTTCTGAAAATAAAAGACAAACAAACAATCAAACAAACTAACAAAAACCACTTCTCTCCAGACCACGTCAGTATATAAAAATAACCTTGTGTCGTTCAAAGTTATGTTATTCAAATGTGAAGAACTGGAAATGTTGCAAGTTAGGGATTTCCTAAAAAAAAAAAAGCAATAATGGAGCAGTCTAAAATAATTATTGGGAGTAGGGTGGTAATAAAAGCAGCAATTCAAAGACTTCCAAAGGTGGATGTTTCTATTGAGAATCTTAACACTGGTTTAAGTAAGGGTTATAAATGCCAATGAGTAGGAGAAGAGAATCATGGTGTCTAGTCTTACCCATAAAGAGCCATCTTAGTCTACTAATGACACTGACCTCTATTTTCACCGTTTAGGCCCATCCATAAGGACATCTAAGCATGTACAAAGAAAAAGAGCCCCTTCTCAGCCCAACAACTCATTGTTATCCATTGGGCATAGATTATGCTTCTTCTAGCAAGAACATGGAACCAACCATACCGCCCATCAAAAATGGACTGGACAAAAAAATTGTGATACATAAACATGATGGATTATTACACAGCCATAAAGAAGGACAAAATTATGGACTCTGCAGCAACTTGGATGGATTTAGGGTCTATCATGCTCAGTGATTTATCACAGAAACGAAGAACTGTGAATCACATGTTCTCACTCATAAGTGGACCCTGAACATTTATCATAATACTAAAAGAAAGGGTTTGGCAGTAGTGGGACGCTGCCAGGAGAGGGAGGAGGGCACATAACATCAATAAGGATACCTGGTCTCAAACCAGGCGAAGTGAAGACCAAAGGAAGAGCCAAACTTTATGTGTATGATGTCCACTTTTATACCTAATCCTGAATTGTACCCCACATCTTTAAAACACAATTAAAAAAAGATAATGCATCTTCTCTTACCTGCGTTTATTTTTCTCTGTTTTCTTCAGGCTTCTCAAAATAATATTTTATCAGCTACATACCACCACCTCTTAGTGACCACCTCCATATATCTTTTATAATTATGTATGATGGGGGTAAAGATATCAGACATCTTAGGCTTGTAGTAAAAGTGAAATCTTCTTTTTTTTTTTTAAACCATGGCTGACATGTCCCTGCCTACTTCCTCTACCCCTTCTTTCTTTCCCCAGTCCACAACTTACTTTTGTAAATGTTCCCAACTACGCAGGCCTCTTTTGTTATTGCAGTACATATTCCTCTTCCTCTGGAACACTTTTCTCCTGAGAACTGAAGGTGGCACATCCTACACTGAACAATTCTTAAACCTTGACCAGAGAGTAGGAAATATAAGTGAGAGAAAATGCCACTATGATAGTCATGAAATCTGCTTGGGACAAGAGGGCTTTGCAAGAGCACCATTAACATGAACTTAAATATGTCTTCATTTAAATAGGCTAAGCCAAGAGAGGGACTGGAGTTTACAGTGTCAGGAGTTTTAGCCTCAAAGACAGGAGGAAAAGGAAAAGTGAAAGAATAGGAAAAAGAGGAACATCATCAAGACTAAGATGATCCGATTAGGTCCTCTTCATACTCACCAGACTGATTATCTTCCACAACAATTATTTCATTGGCTGTGCTGGCAAAAAGAAATAAAACAATTCTACAGTTTTGTCTGAGATTTACTCCTGCATAGGTCCCTTGTAATCCCCCCTTCAGAGTCCATCTTGCACGTGTAGCCTGGAACCATTCTAGATCCTTTCTGTCCTTCCAAAGCCTAGGTGTCTCTGTACCTCTTCTCTCCTCCCAATTGTCTTCACCTCTTTAGGGCTTTTAGACTCATCTACCCTTTCCTGTAGGGTGCAGCACAAACCAGAAGGAAAAAGATAAATTCACATTGTTTTTTCACTTCATTCTTTTTCATTGATCTTATATGGCATTCTTAATCACCTGCCTGGGAACTGATAAGGGGACAAGTATCTGAAATTCATGAAGCTGCTACACTTCAGATTTGGCTAAGTAGTGCCTGCAAAGTCAACATTCCAATTCCTCCTTTCCCTTTTTCTTGCTCTTCATGTTGCTCACTCCTAGCCTTGTTGATTGCTGCTAATGTTATTTTTATCAAACCTATAATCAGCTACGTGCTGCTGGAAGAGGTTGTTGAGTGTTGAAACTCGAGGTCTGTTTCCCCCCGCCCCCCGTCTGTCTCTCTCTCTCTCTCCCCCCCCCCCTTCTCCTTCCCCCACCCGTGTGTGTGTGTGTGTGTGTGTGTGTTTAGTTCCTGGTGCTCACCCCACCCCATTAATCTTCCCCTCCTCAGACTTTTCCCCTCTCATACCACTTATTTATACTCATCTGTGTTATCTCTGGCTAAAGGTGATCCAGATAGCTCTGTTGAAAAAAAGGATAGACTGCAGACTTCTCATTTTCTAAATCCTATTTCACAGCTCCCATGAAAATCCTTTCAATTTCTTTCTAACCCACCTATTTCCTACTATAAGAGGACAAAGGACTTTGGTTAAGGTTCCAGAGATATGACATAGCATGGATGGAAGGCATAGCATTTAGAGCAGCAGCTCATCAACGCTTCCATTACCATATGACTCCACGAGAAGGCCTCTGTCATGGGACCTCTGACCCATTCCTTGATGCTGGACACAGCTCACCAGCTGTCAACCCTAGGAACTCACCCCTAAAGCAGCAGAGCAGGATGGAGAGTGCCAACAGGAGGAACTTGTCCATTTTGAAAGAAGAGAGGGCCAGGCTAGGGCAGGAAGTTTCTAAAGTACCTATTTATATACCTGCAAGGTTAGGCTTTTCTGGGAGGGGCTAGGGGTGGAGACACTGTGGAAATCCTTAGAAAGCATACTCTGCTCTAAGAGAAATTAGTAATTCTGTAATTTCTTGGCAACTTGGGGAGAATGAAATGGCTAGGTAAATTCAGAATCTAATTTCTTCCAGTTTCTCAGGGTTTTTGATGCCAGGTTCTATTATCTTTTTACTATACCACACTGTGAAAGAACACAAGGATAAATGTGGCCTGGATCGGTAGAAATTAGAGTCATCTATATCAATTGTTCATTAAAGCTGAGAGAATATATAAGTGGAATGGAGAAAGGCAAATAAGAATACTGAGCACAGAGCATTAAATAATATATACTTCTAGGGAATGGAGAGGAGAAAAGGTGGAAAGATTAGTCCCCAAAGCTTTGACTGAGGAGTCTCATGAGGGAAATAAAGTTTCTTGCTGTCAGCCATCCTAAAAGAAGAGGGGTAAAAGATGAAAGCTGAGGAGGAAATTGCTTTTCTTTCTTGGAGTCTTCTGGTGGTTGAGACTTGGACTTTAGCTGGCCCTTCTTACTTGATAACAAGCCAGGTTATTAGGTAGAGGCATGGCTGAATGTAAAACTCCTGTGGTAGAGACTGAACCTGTAGAGTCATGTCCAGTATCTCATTCTGGTTTCAGTTAGTTTCCTTCAGTTATTGCTATGCCTCAATAAATTGTAATGAAAGTTGCAGCTTTGTCTCTGTTGTCACTGCAGAGAGTTGAGGGAAGGGTTTGAGCCATGCTTGGAACAAAACAACATAGGAAAGAGAAATAGCAGCTGAAAGCAAACAGGCTGCAACAAAGCACAATGTAGGTCTACAGCAAAGTGGGGTAGTGGTCTAAGCCAGATGTTGGCTGAAGTGTTAGGAGACAACGAGAGTAATGTATGGAAAAGACTTTTAGATCCATGATATTTTGGAGATTATTCTTACATGCCAAAAGAGCAAACTGATATTTTCATGTCTGCAGAAAGAGAGATATATATACTACTTAACTTCTTACCTGGGCATCTACTACACTAAAATAACATCATAAAGGAGTCATTAAAATAAATAAATAAATAGTATTCATTAAATGAAGTATTCCTGTATTATATACACACAAGTGAAAATGTTTGTCTCACACACACACACACACACACACACACACACACTACTGATTTTTGTGTTCTGCATATTCACTGCAGAAGTTTCCCTTTCCTTGCCCTGCATTTAGCATCTTTGCTTGCATCTTTATGTCGTCTTCTCCTACCTTTTGAGATCTCATCTCCTTTCCTTTCAGGAATTCTATATTTAATTTTTTGCCCAATGGCAGCCCACTAGAAAGGAGGAAATATTTTTTACCTCTGCTTTGTTGTAAACTGTTTCCTTTCCTACTCATACTTCTATCATATTTCTATACTACTCTCCTACAGCAGAAATTTCTTCCCTCATCTATTGTATTCCTTACTTATATACCTTAATCCTATCTTACTGACTTTTCTCCTTAGACCCCCAAATTTATACTTCCTGTCTTTGTGGCTCTAATATCTGATTTTCTTACCGAGTCTCACTCTACTGCTTTTCTTTGTGTCTCTAAAGAAACTCCCTCCAAAATTCTGCTTATGTAATAAATTCCAGATCCATGACTTAAAAATATTCAGAAACCTCTTTTCCTAATTGCTCTAAACCTTATTTAAGTCTTTAAAGCTCTTTATACACGATGTCTTTCTGCCAACACAAGTTCTGGAGATGCAATTCGTCCAGACGAATAAGTGCAACACTTAGCATGATTGAGGTACTTAATTATATCTCTATGTGTATGATTTGAAGATGTTTAATTTATGGGCTAGAATTTCTAGTTTGCATCTCCAATGTTATCATGCAAATCAATAAAAATGATGCCTTTTGAATAG
This sequence comes from Tarsius wallacei, assembly GCA_963574415.1. NCBI lineage: Eukaryota > Metazoa > Chordata > Mammalia > Primates > Tarsiidae > Tarsius > Tarsius wallacei. Next base: position 8,494 of record CAUYQG010122785.1, on the reverse strand, counting down.
AAGTTCACCTAATCAGTTATTATTTTTAAAAGAGATAGATCTACTCTTCACAGAGAATACAAAAACACATCCTGACTTTCATTGGTAATTGAGATATTTTCACATAATGATCTTTTTGAATAGGTTAAAGTAGCTAGTGATGAGTACTCAGATTCGAGGAAAGAAATCTCAGCTTGGGAAGATCCTACTACTGATGAGGAGGATACACAAGATGAAGAACCACAGTTAGGGTTCCAATTCAACACAAGTGGCCAAACTCCTGAAGTTTTCCTGATACCAAGACTTGTACTAGTGCTCTAGCAGGGAAGGGACAGTTTCTTCTCTGTCAGGATTTGAGAGATAGTCAGATGAGAACAGCCTGTTTCTTTTCCCTCAGGCAAGTTAATGACACAGCTCTGGGTGACTAGGACCAGGTGAAGTCAGAGTAGTCCTACTCTCTTGACAAACATGAAAAATGGAGGACATATCTGAAAAATAGATGCAGATCCAAGAAAAAATATAAGTATCTCTGGAAAGCCTTTGTGTGTATGTTCTTTTCTACCATGAGACTTGCTATTCCTTAAGATTGTCTGAAAATTCCAGAATTTCTCAATATATCTACAATTCCCTAGATAGTTCTTTTCTATTGTGCTGAGCATTGGGAAGATATTATAGACATTGAAGTGACCATGGAGATAGGTTGAGGATTCAATAGTGAAGGAGTAGCCAACAATTTATCCACTGTTCCTATTATGGCTTACAGATTAAATAAAATTTTCTGGATTTCAATATGCTATACCAACAATCCTAGCTGTTATCCTAAGAACTGTATCTAAGGGTGAGCCCACATAAGGGAAATTAGGGACTCCTCTACTATTTTTCAAGATAAATTCATCAGTAAATGAAGGTCACACACAGAGACTTCTCAAACTTCCAGTAGTCCTCAGGTGGTATGCAACTGCCTGTATTGCTGAGTTTGCTACATACAAATATCTCCCTCCAGACTATAAAAATATCTTTCTACACTCAGAGAGGCTCTCCCTGCCCAGTTTATCTAAGCAGTTTCTTCCTTGTTATTTCTTCTCTGTGTGTATATATGCACATAGGTGTGGTATTTTTATATGGTAGAATATGATACACATACCATATACACATACAATAAAAGGCATGAAATTTAAATTCATATTTTAGATTATTTTAGGGAAAACTACGTAACTATAAATCAGGTCATGGAATTGAATATTGCCCAAACCACAGAAAACTCCCCACACTAAGTTTCCCTTTCTAATTACATTCTCTTTTTCTTCACCTTAGTGGCAACAGTACTTCTTCTGTTATGGAATCTAACCATAGTTTTTTTTTTATAGTTTTATCACACTATATTTTTACCTTTTAGAAAATATTGATATACTGGAATTATACAGTATGCATTCTAGGAATTATTCATGTTTGTATATGAAGCTTTGCTTCCTTATAATATAGTATTTCATAACATGAATATTACGGCTAAGAACTTTCTAGTACGGATGGAAAACATCATCCCAGAGATTCAAGAAGCTTCCAAAATCTAAGACGAAAAACAAAAAATTCAGCATAACAGTAAAATTTCAGAAAGTAAAAAAAAAAAAAAAAAAAATCATAAAATGTTAAAAGTAACCAGAGGAAAAAAGACATAATATAGTCCAAAAGATGTGAGACTGACAGCTGAATTTTCAATTGGAAAGAAACTAGATGTTAGTGAAATGATATCTTAATACGGCAAATAGAAGATAACCACTAACATAGAATTCTATATCCAGAGAAAATATTCTTCAGGATTAAATGAAATAAAACATTATTAGACATTAATAATTCCATTAGCACACTTGCACTTATAGGAAGTATGTTCTATCAATAAATATTTGTTAAATTAAATTAACAGACTAGATTGAACTAATCAAGGATGGAGGACAAATGAATACATTCACAATTTACTGTAGAGAAATAAGAGATTTCTGATGTGGCCCTCCCCGTTTCCTTGGGCTCTCAGAGTTCCTGCACTATGAATCTCCTTAGTACTTAGCGTGGACTCCAGCAATTCCAAATTCCAAAATCCTTCTTCATAGTCAATCTTTCTAAATGCACAAGGGTTAATCCAGCTGTTCTGATTGAATCCAGAGAAACACAGACCTTGCTGTTTAAGAGACTCATGAAAAGACATCACCCAGAAATAGCAAGGATGATACACAAATTCGGTGCCAAATTCTAAGAGACCAATTAACATGAAGCCTGAAAGGTGATGGTATGACTGAGCATATAGAGGTCATTCACATCCACAGTGAGAACAAAAAAGGAGAGACTAGGAAGCCAGACAAAAGGGAGTAAGGGTGAATTGTCTAGCAAAAAAGTCAGAAAATGAAGCTTTAAAAAGCATAAACAGTGTACACTATACAAAGTATCCAGGAATAAATCTAATGCAAGTTGTACAACTTCTTTAAGGAGAAAATACAATTTTAAAAAGTTAACAAAAATAAATTGAGAAATAGACCACGATTATTGACTGGAAGATTCAATAATGTAAATACATAAATTTTCCCCAAATCTATAGATTAAGTAAAATTCTTAAAAACAAAAACAAAACAAAACAAAACAAAAAAACCCAGGCTATTACAAAAACTTTTATTTTGAAATAATTTAGGAATCACAATAAGTTGCAAAAAATAGCTTCTGTGTATTTTGTACCCAGATTTCCCAATGATAACTTCTTCAATAACCAAAGTACATTTTATAAAACAGGAAATAGACTTTGGTACAATACCATTAGCTATTAACTTAAGGACATTATGAGCGTTTCATCAGTTTTTGTATGTACCAATTTGGGGGCATATATTACTGTGAAATTTTATTAAATGTATAAGTCTAGTAAAATCACCAAAAGCAGGATACATAAACGTTTATCACTACAATGAAACCTCCTCGTTCTACCCTTTACAGCAGACTCTCCCCCAACTCTAGAGCTGGACAAACATTGATGCATTCACCATTACTATGATTTCGTCATTCAGAGAGTATTTGAATGGAATAGTTTAGTATGTAATCCTTTGGAACTGGATTTTTTCATTCGGCATGATGTTCTTGAGAGCCATCTAATTGTTGCATATATCAAAAGTTTATTCTTTTTATTGCTGTATAGTGTTCCATTGCATGGATGTACCATAGTTTGTTTATCCAAACACCCTTTGAGGAAAACCTGTGTTTTTTCCAGTTTGGGGTTATTACAGATAAAGTTGCTATAACATTCTTTTTTAGGTATTTCAAAACATATTCCTCCTGTCTATCTGAAACTTTATACTCTTTGATTAACAACTCTTCATTACCTTCCTTCTTAATGCCTCAGTCTCTGTTAACCATCACTCTACTCTCTGCTTCTATGTGTTCAACTTTTTAAAATTCTGCATTTAAGTGAGATCATGCTGTATTTGTCTTTCTGTCCTTGGCTTATTTCGCTTAGCATAATGTCCCTCAGTTTCATGTATGTTGTCACAATTGACAGGATTTCCTTCTTTTTTGAAACTAAAGAGTATTTCATTTTGTGTGTGTGTGTGTGCACACACACCACATTTTCTTTGCATATTTATCTTTTGATAGGTTGATCCCTTAGCTTGGCAATTGTGAATAATGATGCAATGAACATGGGAGTGTAGATAGTTCTTTGTGACATTGATTTCATTTCCTTTGGATAAATACCAAGAAATGGGATTGCTGCATCATATGGGTCTATTTTAATTATTTCAGTAACCTCCATGGTTTACCATAACAGGTGTACTAGTTTACATTCCAACTAGCAGCATACAACAGTCTCATTTTCTCTACATTCTCACCAACACCTGTTATCTTTTTTCTTTTTTTATAATAGTAATTCTAACAGGTGTGAAGTGATATCTCATTTTAGTTTTAATTTGCATTTCCCTGATGATTAGTGAAATTGAGCATTTTTAAATAATCTGCTGGCCAATTGAATGTCTTCTTTTGAAAAATAGCAACTTGTGTCTTTCACTTATTTTTAAATTGGATTGTTTATTTTCTTGCTATTAACTTGTTTGTGTCCATTATATATTTTGGATATTAACCCCTTAGAAGATGTATGCTTTGTAAATATTTTATCCCATTATGTAGGTTGTCACTTCACTCTATTCTTTCCTTTTTGGTTTGATATAATCCTATTTGTCTATTTTTTGTTGTTGTTGCCTTTGCTTCTGGGGTCATGTACAAAATTCATTCTCAGTTCAATGTAAACAAGATTTTCCTGTTTGCTTCTAGTGTTTTTACAGTTTTAAGTCTTATGTTTAAGGCTTTAATGCATTTGGAGTTGATTTTTTTATATGGTCTGAGATAAGGGTTCAAGTTCATTCTTCCACATGTGGATATACAGTTTTCCCAACAACATTTATTGAAGAGATTGACCTTTCCCCAATTTGTGTTTTTGGCAACTTTGTCAAATATCAAATTACTATAAATGTGTGCATTTATTTCTAGGCTCTCTATTATCTTCCATCAGTTTAATTGTCTGTTTTTATGCCAGCACCCTGTTGTTTTGATTACTATTTCTTTGGTTCTTTGAACTTCATGGATCTGGATGTTCATTTCTCTCTCCAATTTGGGAAGTTTTTCTCATTAGTTATTTAAATAAGCTTTCTTCTACTTTCTCTTTTCCTGCTCCTCTGAAATTTCCATAATGAGTATATTGGTTCATTTTGTGTTATTCCATAAGTCCCATAGGTTTTGTCACTCTTTTAAATTCTTTTTTCTTTTTGTTTCTCTGACTGGATAATTTCGAATGTCTTAAAGCTCATTGATTCTTTCTTGTTTTTTGATTGGCTTTTCTATTGAAGATGCCTATGGAATTTTTAAATTTAGTAATTCTGTACTTTCAGCTCCAGAATTTGTTTGGTTCTTTTTTATGATTTCTACTTCTTTGCTGAACTTATTTTGTTCATGTATTGTTTTCCTGATTTTTAGTTGTCTATCTTTGTCCTTTTGTCACTCATTGAGCTTATTTAAGATAATTACTTTGAATTCTTTGTTAGACAGCTTGTAGATCTTTATTTTTTAAGGGTCAGTTACTTGTATTTTATCTTATTCCTTTGGTGGTACAGTGTTTCCCTAATTATTCATAATCCATGTGGTCATATGTTGGTGTGTGCACATTTGAAAAGTAGGCAACTATTCCAGTTTTTGCTGACTGACTTTGGCAGGGAAAGCCTTTCTTCAGCCAGCCTGTCCAGAAATTCTGGGCAGTCTTGCTGTTGGGGTCTCTGGGCAGACTGTCCTGGTGCCCAAGTCAGCAGATGGGTAGGCCTGTCACCTGGGTTCACAGGTTTAGGCCTGGAGCCTAGGTCAAGTGGGGAAAACTTGTATCCTGGATTCGTATGGGTCAGCCTGGTTCTGGTGTCTCCTGGAGTCAACCTGTTGACTGAGTCCATGGTAGCATGCATGGGTTCTGAGTCTGTGGGAGTAGGGTTGGAGCCTGTGTCCAGAGGGACTGAACTAAAACCTAGATCCATGTGGACCAACCTGCTGTGGGGGTGGCCTTTAAACCCAAGTCTGTGGGGTCTGGCCTGGTGCAGGAATAGGCCTGGCACTTGGGTCCACAAAGATGGGCCTGAAGCCTTAGTCCATGGGGACTAGCCAGGCACTAGGGCTGGCTTGGAGTCTGAACATATTGGTTTGGGTCTTGGTCTCATAAGGGTTAGTGTGGCACCTGGGCCAATAGGGATAGTCCTAGATTTTGGGTCTGTATGAGCCAGTCCAGCACTGGGGTATACTGAGATGGGCTTGGATCCTGGGTCTGCTGGAGTCTGGGGCTGTTAGGATCATTCTTGAGCCAGGACTGGACTATTACTGGGGCAGGACTGGAATCTGGGCCCATGGGGGCTGGCCTGGTGACTATGTCTGTAGGTAATAGCCTGGAAGGTAAATCCATAGAGGTTGACCTGTATAACCTAGGGCAAGATGAATAACCTGGAGCTGAGTCAGTCCTGAAGCTTAGATCTATGGGAACTAGCCTAGAACCTGAAGCCACAAGGCTGGCCTGATGCTGTGGCAGACTTGGAGGTAAGGTCCATGGGCACAAATATAGAATCTGAGGCTGTGGATTCTAGCCTGGCACTGTGGGGGCCAGCCTGGTACTGGTTGGTATGGAGCCTTGATCAGGCCTGGATCCTAAATCTGCAGGTGTTGGCTTAGGCTCTAGGGCTGCTGGCACCAGCTTGGCTTTGGGGAAGACCTGAAGTCTGGAACTTCTGGGGTTAGCCTAGAGACTATAGCAATGGAAGTCAGCCTGGCCCTGTGTCAGGCCTGTAGTTAGAGTCTTGAGGGGGCTGGCCTGGAGCCTGGGGCTATCAAGGCTGGCCTGGAGCTTGGGGTCATGGGGGCAGGCCTGATCCTGGGTGTTACTGACACAGACATTGTGCTAGGGTCTGTGGCAAATCATGTATTCACTTCATACCTTATTTCCCCATGAGAAGGGTATGTCTCTGTACTGTGCTACCTGGGATTAGGAGAAGGGTGATATGGGTAACATGAAGCTATTCTTCCTACCTTCTTCAATGTATCTTTTTGTATTTGTCTGCTATATTCAGATACTATAATGTCTCACCTGGGTTCTTCAGCACTTGTGAAGATATTTTCATGTATGGATAGTTTTTCACATGGATGATTTTGTGAGAGGATGAGTATTGGAATGTTCTATTGTGTCATCTTGCTGATGTCCTCTTCATGTATATGTCTTTTTTAAGAACTGTCTATTCAGATTCCTTGTCTGGATTTCTCAAAGAACTAAAAATTGAGCTAGTATTCAACCCAGTAATCCCACTCCTTGGAATATATCCAAAGGAATATAAATCACTCTACCAAAAAGACATCTGCAAGTGTATGTTTATTGCAGCACTATTCACAATAGCAAAAACATGGACCCAATCCAGACACCCATTAAAAGTGGATTGGATAAACAAAATGTGGTATGTATATACGATGGTATACTATGCAGCCATAAAGAGCAAAGCATGTTCTTGCAGAAACATGGATGCAGCTGGAGACCATTATTGTAAATGAACTATCACAGAAACAAAAAACTGAATATCACATGTTGTCACTCATAAGCGGGCACTAAACATTGGGCACATGGGCACAAAAGTAGAAACAGCAGATGCTGGGCACTGCTAAAGGAAGGGGAAGAGGGCTTGCTAGAAGCCCAAAGTTCACCTTCATGCAATTTACTTACGTCGCAAATTCTCATATGTACCTCACAACTCTAAAATAAATTAAAACATAAAAACCTCAAAACCCCACACATTTCTTGTCTATTTTTAATTGGGATATTTGTCTTTTTATTTTTGCATCATAAGAATTCTTTATATATTCTAGTTGTCTCCTTATCAGATATATGATTTACAAATATATATGTATATATATTTTATTCTGTGAGCTGTCTTTTATTTTTTGATAGTGTGATTTGAAGCACTGAAAATTTCTATTTTGATGAAGCACATTTTTTATCTGTTTGTTGTTGTTGGGCTTTTTGGTGCCATAATTAAGACCATTATTTAATTCAGGGTCATGAAGATTTGTGCCTATATTTTCTTCTAAGAATTTTAGAATATAGTTCTTTGATCTATTTTAAGTAATTTTGTATACAGTATAAAGCAGATGCCCAACTTCATTCTTTCACATGTGTATATTCAGTTTCCCCAGCATCATTTTTTGAAAAGACTATTTCCCCTCATTGAATGGGTTTAACACTCTTGTCAAAAATCGACCGACAATAATGTAATGGCTTACTTTTATACTCTTAATTCTATTCCATTGATCTAAATGTCTATCCTTATACTTGTAGCACATCATTTCGGTTACTATAAATAAATTGGTACTATATTTTTAAGCTGGAAAGTGTATGTCTTTCAAATTTGCTCCTCTTTTATCAGATTGTTTGGATACTCTAGGTACCTTGCATTTGAATTTTATAATCAGTTTGTCAATTTTTATAAAAAAGAAAGCTAAGATTTTTAAAAGAAATTGTATTGAATCTCTAGATTCTTTGGAGACTACTGCTATGTTACCAGTGCTGTCTTCTAGTTCATGAATACAGAATATCTTTCCATAAATAACTTTATTTATGTCTTTAATTTCTTTCAGTGATTTATTATAGCTTTCAGTGCACATGTTTTATACTTCTTTTGTTAACATTATTCTTAAGTGTTTTATTCTTTTTGATGCTTTGTTAAGTGGATTTTTTCTTAATTTTCTTTTCAGATTGTCCATGGAAATATAATTTATTTTTGTACATTCACCTTCTATCCTTCAACTTTGCAGAATTTATTTATTAGTTCTCATTTTTTTGGTGTGAATTTTTAAAGATATTCTATATAAAAGGTGATGCCGTCTCTAAATACAGTTAGCTTTATTCTATCCTTTTTAATTTGGATGCCTTTTTCTTTGTCTTATTGACCTAACTAGAACTTCTATTACGATGTTAAAT